>CM076582.1:1451351370-1451565475 GCA_034641835.2 Pinus albicaulis
TTTAACATTAAGCTAGTGAATATTCCTGCGTGTGTATTCTCCTTTCATTGAAACAGTAAAAGCTTCAGCTTCCAAAAGGAGATCCATTTGTCATTGAATTCCCTCATAATGACTCCATAAGCCCAATAGTAGTGAACCCTATTTCATTTTTCACCTGCAATCAAATACATTAAAATACACATCACAGAGTTAGCCATCTGATTGAATCCTAATTGAGCAAATCATAAGTTAATTTGAGTGTTAAAGAGAAGTATGAATCTTTTGTCCAAGTGTACGAAAAAATACCACTTTATCTACGCATAACTTGTAGCCCTAACAACAAAAGATGGCTGCTAATATCTTCAAATCTTCAGTTACTTGATCAAAACAAATGCTGCAAAAATCTAGAACTATGCATAAAAAGACATTAAGCAACAAAAATAAGGTTTTACTCCATGCATCCGATAGATAAGACAAGAATAATATGTTTTAAAGAATTTTGTATTAAGGGCACCTGGGAGGAAAACAAGAAAGGTGTTTCCAATTCTCCTCGATAGGATGGGTTCTTGAAGATCCTCAGCCTCGACACTTTAGATCTAGACTTTCTCTCTCTTGATGTAGAAACCCCGAGACAAACATAGAACTCAAAGGGAGCTCCTGGTGAAATAATGGAAAAATTTGACAATGATAATGGCTCAAAGTCAGACCAGGAGCATAGATCTAGAGTGATCTAATAGGCAACAAAAGGTGACAAATGAATGGGAAAACCCTTCTATTTATAACAAAATATTAGGTCATTCTAGATCTTGGTGCATGATTAAAATAATATTAACCAAATCTAGATCCACCTTTTATGGAATATTTTATTATATTTGTTGGAGGGGAAAGGAATTTGACTTGGGTCAAATTCCTTTATTTGTAAATAATAAATAAATAAATTATTTATTTATCATTTTAAGGAAGTGGTTGAATGATAATTAAATAAATAATGATTTATTTAATTATTTATAAATGATTTAGTCATATTTAACAAGGAATATTATTTAAATAAGATTTAAATAATTATTCCTAGAAAATAATAAGATAAATAAGGATTTATCTAATTAATTTCCTTGTTTTAGGTTAAATATGACCAGGAATAATAATTAAATTATTTTTTAATTAATTATTCCATGAGGAAAATCAAACAAATATAGATTTTTTTAATATTTCCCTTTGGGGTTTCCTGTTTAGACTGTAAACAACCTAATAAATATGTTTTATTAAGTTATTTCACATAGTGAAAGCAGTTTTAATTAGGGTAAAATTGGTCTTACATGGTGTACTTGGGTCCATCTAATGATAATAGGTTATATGACCAAAAAATGGTGTAACAGATTGCCCCCAGCATGCAAGTGTTAGGAGCAAATCGTATGACCGAAGTACATTGTAAGAACTCAATCACCAGACATCAAAAGGGAAGTCGAAGAGACAAATGTAAGGTAGCCTAATGTGCTGGGCAACTAGACCCTAAGGAGATGAGACTTAAAGGTGCAACAAGTCTCTTTTTATGAGAGGGTACCTGTACTAGAGGTGGCGGGGGAGGCATACCTATGCCCGCCGAGACAAAGTACAAAAGAATAGTGCGTCCAGTAAACAAGGGACCGAACTATAAATTACATGCTGGCATAAACATGAGCCAGATAAAAGATATAATGATGAATCCCACATACATGATGTGCCTGGGATAATAGCCAGGACTTATACAATAATATCTGAGTACATGAGATACAAATACAAACCAAATGCCCCCTATCAACGGGGAAGGGCTCGCAAAATCTGACTGATACATGAAAATCAAAGAGGCGCTACAAGTGGCTAAGGCCAACGTCATCAAATATATGGAGCTACATCAAAGGCTGCAATGAAGAGGGTATCTGGGCATGTGGGGGGCTACCTGTAGGGCCACCCCCTCATGAGGGTTGAAACATCTCACACATACCTGGGAATCATGGAGAACAGCTGCCGCATCACTAAACCATCAAGTATATGGATCTCAATCATGTTGAAAGGAGCTGAAGGTGAGAAACGACCAATTCAAAGGGAAATAAGTAGTCTCTTTTCCTGATTCGAGGCGCCGAACAAGAGTGGAAGTTGGAACCAGGGTACACCGCCCTCTAGACCCGTCTTCTGGAATGAATGACCTGATGTTGACAGAAGGAGGTCCGCCATAGGTGAGGCAATAAGGGATCCTCAATGAAGGCACGAGAGAAAATAGTAGAGCGACTGACAGACTAACACCAATGATGATGATGAAATGGGGGGTACTGAGTAGCGAATGGATGACATCCCTTGTTAAAGCATAAAGGGAATGGATGACCTAGCAATGACTGACACAATATCATGAGGGATAGGGGACAGTAGAACTGAATTTCATAATGTGCAACATGAGAGAGGGACCGAGAAATGAAGGATGGAGGAATATAGCGGGATACAAAGGGACTCAGGATAGATTCCATGAATGAGATGATGACTAAACTCGGATGCTCTAAACAAGGGTGACTTGATGGTGTTTCCACACAGTAAAGGTCCAATGAGGGACCATAAAAACATGAGCACAAGATGGTCACTCACAACGAACATCAACATGAGCATGGACAAGTATGGAGGCCAAGTGATGCCCCTAGTATGAGTGTTGCAAGTGAAGAAATTCGATTTTGAGGAGGGGTGACGTGATGCTTCCTGGATAAAATGTGTCATGGTGAAGTATCAAGTCAATAAAAACTAACAGGTGCCCAGAGCTCATGAACAGGCCAAGTCACACTTTTTGGGGTTTGTTCTGCGACCTGGGTAGTAGGTACTGGGCAGAAAACTGTGACCTGTCCTAGGAAATGACCTGAAAAGTGCGACCTGTTAGAGAAAGGGGTTTTAGTGTTGTTTATGGCTGAGATCTGGGGTTTTTATGGTTGAGGGGCATAGGTTCCCCCAAGAATTTTGTGGTCATGTCAAAATGTATTTAGAAAAAGTGGAATCTAAACACATTTAAATGGTGTGGTGCGCCATTTTTTTTCGTTATGGTTATGTAGCTTGAGAAAGGAAATGGAGGATTCCCAATCTCTTTTAGTACTGCATATATGAATCAAATGGACTTTAAGTTTCCGGGTTGGCATACCTGGTGTCACTATCCCAAAAAGAGGATTTGGAGATAATGAACTGATGCTCTCTTAGAAAAGCTATAGGTTGGTCAACAACAATGTCTAAGAGACTAGGTTGTTGATGTAAGATGAAGGAATGATAAGGGGTATCATCCCTAGAGTGATCTGAAGTGATATGGGACTCTAGAGGTTCTTCTAAATGTGGAAGAATAATGGTACTAGAGTTGACACGACCAGATACAGTAGGAGAGTTGTGGAGAATTGCTTCTCTTAGTCTCTCAAATATGGGTGCCCCCTTAATTAAACATTGGATTTCAATGTTATCGCCACACGGTGTATGTGATTCGAATGCATGGGGTCGATGTAAGGGGGAATAGATAAAGTCAGGGGAGGTGATTCCTTCCATAATGTCATCATAGTGATAGAAGATGGGGTGACTGGTGGAAGAAAGACCACCTGACGCAGCGAAGCTACTTGACTCATCATCATGAGAGGAGAGGGTCACATGCGCATCGTCACAAGGGGTGACAGAAGAGTAAGAAGATAAAGGATCTATCGATGTTGAGCCCAAGGTGATCGTTGAAGGGGGGTCGAGCGAAACATCAGGGGAAGTCTCCAAGGGGACTTCCACCAAGGGTCCCATGGATGATGATAGGTAGAGGATGGTGGTAGCAGGCTCCGTCATCTCGACATCAGGAGGGGGAATGTCAATGGGAGTAGGTAAATCCTCAAGCTGACCTGAAGCATACTACGGTGGATTGATTTTGTTCAATCTTGTACTCCCGAACTACCTCTAAAGAGGCGCAGTAATGCATTAGGTGGGGACAATGGTGGGAATAATGGCCATGGACACCACACATAGCACAGGGTTTGTTGGTGTGAATAGTCTTGGGGTTCTTGGCTGCAGATGAGGAAGAAACAGAGGGTTCAGAGACCGTAGACTCAGGGAACATGACTTTAACCATGGGTTTAATGCGGGGTAACTCGGGACAAGTATGAGTGGCATGACCGATGACATCACACTATGCGCAGGGATTTGCGGGCGTAGGAGGGGTTGGGTCGGTCGGGGTAAACTTGTCTTTGGATGCCCCCTTGCGAGATTTACCTTTCTTTCCCTGAGCGGGCACAACAGGAGAAGGGTCCTGTTGAGGTGCTGGTGGTACGATAGCAACAGAGGAAGCGAGGGGAACTGGTTGAACTGGTGTCAAAGCAAGGTAAGGTTTGGGGTGACTAGGTGGGGTAGCGGCTGGAGGATCAAGATACCAGATGCGTATACCCGAGGTCAAATTGGGGAGGGAGAGGGTGGCCATGATGGGAACCGAATAAAATCTGGGAGGGGGAGCAAGGAAAGGTATCTGACCAGTGGGGTGATGGCCAGGAGGGACAGCTCCAAGATGGTTGAGACCTGGTGGAACTGACCCAGGAGGATAGAGGGGCTCATGGGTAGTAGCAGTAGGAGAAGGGATAGAAGGAAGAGGTCCGTCTGGCTGAGGCAAAGGGCTAGGAGCAGGTTACGGCGGGCAAGGTTGAGGTTGTTGACTAGCCGAAGTGAGCCACTTAAGGTCAGCTCGAGATGATTGCATCATGAAAACATTCGCTAAGCTAGGATCAGAGATAGGAGGAGGAGGAAGACTAGGGAAGGTTCCAAGCAAGGAGGAGTCTTTGTAGATGCTGGGAGAGACACTGGTCAAAGAATCTACTGTTTTCTTATTAGCTATAGAAGAGATGGTCGAATCAGGGAAGGTCTAAGATTTTGGCTCATGATATGTCAACTGGTCAATGGTGACTATCTTTCCATTATGAGGGAAAAACATCTTGCGATGGACCTCATATGGGACAGAAAACATGTCATAGGTGTAGCTACGCCCCAAAAGAATGTTATAATCAAGAGGGACATCGATGACTTCAACGTCAATGCAAATAGTCTTGCCCGCAAGAGTGATAGGACAATTACGGAATAGGCCAATGGGCTGGGAGGCATGGCCATCCCATGCATGAAGGGTGATTGTGGAAGGGGCCAGCTCAAGAGATCCGAGTTGTTTCCAAACCAAAGCAAACGTCACATAGGTGGATGCCCCCTCATCAATAATACATCGAGAAACGTTAGCATTCCGTATTTTGACGGGGATTTGGAAAGCTACGGAAGCAGGAAGGGGAGGATGTTCTGATTGACGGGCATTGAAAACAATCAATTGGTCATCAGCAAGATCTACAGTGCCCATGGCAGATAGTAGAGCCTTCTGTTGAGAAGGACATGACTAGAGGAGTTCCAGAGTTGAAATGGTAGTAGGAGACTACACCAAATCATCTACTATAGTATACGAATGAGTGGCTCGACCAGAAGCAGAATTTCAGCATAATCAGCCCTTAGGAACCTTGGTATGAACCTCAACTTTGGGCTGAGGGATCTACAAGGGACCATTGGGTGTCGAAAGAGGCTCTGTAGGACCTAAAGAAGGTGATTCGAGGACAGACAGAGCAGGAGGCTTGGGGTACTGACGAGATCGAGTTTGAAGGTTAAGGTCGACAGGTAAAGGTGTATCAGAGTTCATCATGAGGATCTGGTAATCGGAGGAACTAGAAGGGTAAGGTTTAGTGGCTACCGGTGCGTGAGGTGGTTGGGTAGCCGCGAATCCTTGCTGAGGGAAAGGATCGGTAAACATAACCGGTTGAGAAGTAACCGCATTGGGGAGAACAGTAGGGGAGGCATGCTATCCTCGCAATGTAGCCTGAGACTCCCACATCTTCCGCATTTGTGGTAATAGGGGACAATCGTGAGTGTAATGAACATAAACATCGCAACACGAACAAGGCTTATTTGTATGAAGAGGCTTGTTCGGCTTGGACTGAGAGCCCTGTTGTTGGTTAGCAGTGTTAGATTCAATACCTGAAGGATTGGATCCACGATTACCAGGGGCAGATTGATTTTTATTGCCTTTCCTCTTTCTTTGAGAAGAAGGAGGATTTGTCGTGCCCTACTGTGAAAATACTTGCCTCGGAGGGGGTGGTAGTTATTGTTGCTAGGGTTGAGAAGGCAAGGGAGGTCGAGGTGCAAATGCTGGGGCACCAGGCTGCGAGTAAGAATACTGGGTAGGTTGGGCAACATTGAGGGAAGCAGGAGGTTGGGAAAAAGGAGGAAGCATGCCATATCCTGGATACATGCTACCTGGAGGGGGAAAAGTGTTGGAGGTGCTGGCCCCTCCCAGAGGGAGACCATAGCCCATAGGAGGTTGAGCGTACGGATGTGAAAGAGCTCCAACAATACTGTCGGCAGAATGAGATGCCCCCGGGGTGTTAGCACCACCAGGTTTGGGGAGGTCAGGGAGGACGGTATAAACATAACCAGACTAAGCATAGATGAGGTCATATTTCAAGGCTATTTGGAGGGCGTCTTCTTTGGTTTGAGGGAACTGGGATGTGACATCTTTGCCGATGGAAGGTAAGAGAGATCTAAGGAACCAGTTCATGTAGACCTGATCTTCAAAGGTAGGAGCTCGACATAAGCTCCGTCTTCTCTGCCATTCCTGGACATGAGTGGAAAGGCGGGTCGCAGATGATTGATGGAAAGAATTCAAGAGTTCGGTACCAGTGTCGTATCGGAGAGGGAGTTGGAAATAAGATAAGAAGGCTTGGGCAATGGTCGCAAAGGTGGTATGGGAAGAGGTGGTCTGATCAACATACCACTTAGAATATTCGCCTGTAAGCTTGCATTGGAACAATCTAAGATGGATGGAATCATCAGTAATGGAATTGGATGAACACCACATGTGGAAAGATTGGATATGGTAGGAGGGATATTCTCCAGCAAGGCCTTTGAACTTGGGAATGTCAGAGGGGATCTTGGTTGGCATAGCATGCCAACCAACATCGTGGCAGATAGGATCGTTGATCAACTGATTGAAATCGGGGAGACTGAGACCTGCCATATAGGGGAGCAAAGGGACAGTCGAGGTAGTTCTTGTGGTGGTTCCGCCAGTAACATTCCCAGCATTAGGGGTAGGGTTTCCGCTAGCATTAGGCCCTGGACAAGACATGGTGAAGGTAATAGGGGGAGAACCAGAAGTAGGGGGAAAACCCAAAGAATTAGAAGAAGAGTTGGAGTGCGGACTCGGGGGAGGACTAACTCGACGACGGCAGGAAGGAGCAAGTTGACCAAATAGAAACTGAGGGTGAAGGCCAAGAATTCTCTAGGATATACACCTTGGGGGCACAATGATGATGGCACAAAGGGAAGAATAATTACCAACAAGGGCAGGGAGGTGCAGAATCAAGTGATCACAATGTCGAAACAAGGGCAGAGAGGTGCAGTGTCAATTGATTTTAAAGTCTTTGCCTAGCAGTGTTAACCAGGCTCTTCTTCACTTAGGGTCAGTGTGTGGCCTGTGTTAATTTTAATTTTTAAACCCAAACATTTTGAGACTAAAATAAAAAGTGTGTTGCGTAATTGAGAATAAATCTGTAGAGAACAGTATATAATGCTAAAATAACAAAAAATTAACAGCTAACAATGCATTGATCTAACCCAAGAAGGTGGGTCTCTCAAAACTAGTCTAAAAGAGGGAAAAAATCTAGTCAAAACACACTAAAAAGGGGCCAATAGATCTAAGGTCAGGACGGATAGGGATCTAAAGGAGAAATCTGGTGAAAAGAGGGGCAGAAAACAGCAAAGAGGCAGAGGCAAGGTTGCTGCAACAAAGGAGGAAATCAGCTAAAGGTAGAAGGGACAAGGAGTTGACCCTAGAGGCAAACCCAAACAAAACTATATGAGATGATTTGAAAGGGAGAAGAGATGATCTAAAAGGGATCTAAAAGTGAGGTATCAAATCTGAAAAGAAAAAGGCTAAAACTCTGAAAATTCAAACGGCTAAAACAGCTAAAAATCTTCCACAAAAAGTGGAGGGTACTAAAGCCCTAAGGGGATAGATTCCCACTTAGTTGAGTAAAATAGATCGGAAACAGGTCTAAACGGGCTGAGACAAAGGCTGAAAACCCTGACAGAAACTTCAGAAAAACCCAGAAAAATTGCTGAAAAATTGCTGAAAAAAGTGCAGGTCGCAGGTTTTGACCTATTTTCTATCCAGGTTGCAGATTCTGGGCTGAAAAGTGTGTCCTATAGTCCAGGTCGTAGGTTCTGGGCCAAAAATTGCGACCTGCAGCTCCGTGTGTCTCAGTGGCAGATTTCAAAAAAAGTTGTTGTCTCAGTTGCGGCAGATGTTGGTTACCTGCGCAATAGGGCCAGAAACACATAGAAGTTAGAAATTTTAATGTTTGAGGGTTTTATAGGTGAAAAGCAACATAAAAATATAAAAAACAAAAAGTTGAAAAGAAAACCTAGGTTTTGAAGCACTAGATATGTAGGAATATGAGAAACGACAGTGGTCATAATTGCAAACCCGTGTGGAGTCGTCACTTGTTAGTATGAATCTTTTGTCGAAGTGTACAAAAAAATACCACTTTAGCTACACATAAATTATAGCCCTAACATCAAATATGGCTACCAATATCTTCAAATCTACAATTAGTTGATCAAGACAAATGTTGCAAAAATCCAGATCTATGCAGAAAACGACATTAAGCAGTAAAAATAAGGTTTTTCTCCATACATCCAATAGATAAGACAAGAACAACAGCTTTGAAATAATTTTATATTAAGGGCACCTGGGAGGAAAACAAGAAAGGTGTTTCCAATTCTGCTCAATGGGATGGGTTCTTGAAAGTCCTCAGCACGTCAGATCTAGAATTTCTCTCTCTTGTTGATGTAGAAAACCCAGACAAACATAGAACTCAAAGGGAGCTCACAAAGTGAAATAGTGGAAAATGTGACAATGATAATGGCTCAAAGTCAGACCAAGGGCATAGATCGAGAGTGATCTAATAGGCAACAAAAGGTGAAGAATGGTAGGAAAAACCCTCCTATTTATAACAAAATATTGGGTCATTCTAGATCTTGGTGCATGATTAAAATAATATTAACCAAATGTAGATCCACCTTTTATGGAATATTTTATTATATTTGTTGGAGGGAAAAGGTATTTGACTTGGGTCAAATCCCTTTATTTGTAAATAATAAATAAATAAATGATTTATTTATTATTTTAAGGAAATGGTTGAATGATAATTAAATAAATAATAATTTATTTAATTATTTATAAATGATTTAGTCATATTTAACAAGGAATATTATTTAAATAAGATTTAAATAATTATTCCTAGAAAATAATAAGATAAATAAGGATTTATCTAATTGATTTCCTTGTTTTGGGTTAAATATGACTAGGAATAATAATTAAATTATTGTTTAATTAATTATTCCATGAGGAAAATCAAACAAATATAGATTTGTTTAATATTTCCCTTTGGGGTTTCCTGTTTAGACCGTAAACAACCTAATAAATATGTTTTATTAATTTATTTCACATAGTGAAAGAAATTTTAATTAGGGTAAAATTGGTCTTACATGGTGTACTTGGGTCCATCTAATGATAATAGGTTAGATGACCAAAAAATGGTGTAATAGAGAGAGCCCTCTCAGGCTGAAGAGACTAATCCTCAGTCAAAAGATGGTTTGAAATAGTTACTCTAAGTTTTCTGGTGGAGCAGCCCATCGGTACCAATTTAGAGATAACACTCGGAATGCATAAAACAAATCAATAAGAACTATCCTATTGATTTTTCCTATCATCACTCTACAAGCACTCAAAAGAAAACTAAATAGAGAATTATTGACCTTCAATAACTATGTCAACGCACTTCAGATTTAAAAGACTCTGCAAATCAAAATATGCTTTGGATTTACTTCAAAGACTCACACTGCTAAGAAATAGAATTCAATGATAAAACCCACACTGCTCATCAATAAAACTTACACTATGAGACAATGAAACTCACACCTGAGTAATTCAATTCTGAACTTAAGACACTACTGCTATGAAAATAAAACTACAGATGCTAGTTCAAATTCATGTTAATGTCTCTAAGGTCGGCTTTCAAAACACACTCACACTGTTTGATGATTTTGAAACTCCATAAGCTCGAAAAGAAATTCTCAAACACAGGAGTAACTTCCAAGTTTCGAATGCAATTCAAAAGAAATCAAACGTTGTATATGTGCAACTTGTAATTACAAATACATCCTTATGCACTATCACTGCATCCATCTACGAACTCACACTTTGAAAAACAATCAAATCCACTGCTAGTAATCAGAAACATGCATAGAGAACTCGCACTATTAAATCATTGTTTTAATGCATGCACATATTCATTCAACACAGTTCTGCCTCTAAGTACTTCAACACAACATAACACATTATGGAAACAGAGTAATTCTCTATAAAAAAGGATCAAGCACAATATGCAATAACTATCATGAATTCCAAAACTAAAGCAACGCGATACAAAATATAATTGAAATCTTAATGGAATCAAATCACGATCTGCTTAATCATGCTATAGAATTCACAAGTTTTGTAATAAAAACAAACACAATTTAATTCAATCTACCTACGAAAAGAACTAAGTCCCAGACTGTAGTGGGCCCTTGCCACACCTGGGAAGGTTAAAAATTACATTGAGAATAAGATCTTCACTTATTCAAGCTAGAAATGCATCGCAATGGTACTCATGAAAATTCAAATCAACATACACCCATTATATTACTGGAACAAGCCTTGAACTAAGATAAAGAAAGTCTACAATAGCACGAAGTTCTGCGTACACACTGAAAACTTCAATATTTTTTCCTCCCCATCATATGTGCTAAGCTCTTCCTTTTATAAAGATCTGTTGATGAAAATAGAGATTAATTACATTCTAAATTAGGCATAACAACAAACAAACAAATGTCATTTTTAATTTATCTAGATAGCCTTTGAATAGCTTATGGTTGGATTTGTGCTGATTAACACATGGATGGAGGAGATGCTTCCATGTTTAGCTCATCCAATCATTGTCCTCCATGTGTCTGACCCAAAATCATGGCCGAATTTTCCAAACCGTTCATGTTCAGCCCGTTTTGTATTTAAAATGCAGTTAACAATTGTTGTAGCCTTCACTCCCTTTTGGTGATGAATTTTGCCGAATGGTTTCTGGGTTATATGAAACATGGTATTCTGAACATGATCCAAGTATCAGAAATTTAAGATTCCTCACCATTTGATCACTGAATTCATATTTTCACCTACATCAATCTCGTTCCGTACTCAACTTGTAGCAACTAGTTTTACTTGTGGAGAGTTCTGGCAATGAAGCCCTGCAAAAATTAAACTTAGCAAAATCGTCATTAGTAAATCATGGCATAGTCATATTTAATCATAGAAAATCTAATAAAACTAATGATAACCAACCATGGAGTGGAATTAGGGTACAGAATGAGTTAAAAACCTAGGGTTTTAGGGTATGAAAAGTGATATTGCATGATGAAAACATGGACACATTCGAGGCCCAAAAGCCCCCCATGCTTGAGGTTTTGCATGTTTTTTTATGGAAATAAAAACCTATGGATAAGTATGCTTTCCCTAATTGTGGTGGTTCAGTTAGAACAACATAAATAAATATATATGACCTTTTCCTTAAAATGAATAGATAAAGGGAGAGAAACCTACTTGTAATATGTTCGCTTTCCCTCACCTCCCTTCGTCACTCTCGTTGCTCTCAATCCAATTTAACTCACTTGATTGATACCTTCCATAGAAAACAGAAGACAGAAAACAACATAAAGGAGATACGATCTATTCAAGTTAAACAAATTGAATCGATTAAACTCATTAATACACTTATAACATCATTGACACGTGAATTGGGAAAGGAACAAATGTCTTTAATATGAATTAGAATGAAGAGTAAAACCAATTGATCAATTCATTCTCACTCATCTAGCTTGAGTCCCATCCTCATCACATCCAACATCAACAATCCAACAACATCACAGTACATGCACAATACCTCCAAGAGTTGTGACCTCACTAGCATAACTCCACTTAACACAAACTCTTGCTCTTTTGTGCACTATGTTCAGTGCTTTATTTATAAGTAGATGAAGGTAGTTTGACATAAATGAATCATTGAATGTCTTTCCTAAAAATGAATGAAGAAGTTTCCTTCTTCATGGGAATAGGAGGATAAGAGGTTTAATGACTTCATTGTAGGTTTTAACCCTGTATAGAAATTATCTACGAACAAATATTTAAAACAAAAAATAAACAATAGCGAGAGAATAAAACATAAAACAGATAAACACAGAGATTTTCTCCTGGATCCCAAATCGGGACGACCAGCTTGATTTTTCATTATATTCCTTTTAGTGTTACAACACATATATATACATGTCAAAGCATACATACACCCAAATCCATTAACCCTGGATTAGAACATAACCATAGTTCCCTTGACCGGATCTACAAAATACCAGGGGCTGAAAACCATCATGCCCCAAAACCATGTACAAAACCATGCACAGAACCATGGGCGGGTCCGCCCACCGGAAAATAAGGACCAAATTTTGTTTTTTCGGGGCACTGCCCTAGACCCCGGCAAGGGGGAATACCACCCCCCCTGTGACCCCCCCATACATTGTGCCCAGTGTAATGTATCGGGGGGGTTATCGCCCCCCTTGTTACCCCCCCCCCTCCCCACGTGTGATTAGTTGTGGAAAGAATATAGCACAAACCCAACATTCTCCCACTTGTTGTTTTCTTTCAGTAGGGGGCCACAAGAGACTTGAGTCATTAGCCTAGCTTTGCAACACCCATTGTTTCTCTACACCAAGAGAACTTCTGAGTGCCCACAGACTTTGTCGATGCATCTGCAACATTCTCCTAAGTGTCCACCTTTACCAGCAACACCCTTTTAGCTTCAACCATATATCTCACAAAGTGATATTGAACATCAATGTGCTTTGACTTTGAAGGATAATAAAGGTTCTTAGCCAAGAAAATTGCACTTTGGCTATCATAGTCTATCCTTATAGCTTGCTGCACCAACCCCATACTTGAACACCATCTCTGCAACCAAACTGCTTCCTTCCTTGCATGAGTGGTTGCGATGTATTCTGCCTCTGTAGTTGAAAGAGCCACTACAGACTATCTTTTACTCATCCAACTGACTGCACCTCCAAATAGGCTAAACACATACCCACTTGTAGATCTTCTTTTGTCCAGATCTCTAGCCCAGTCTGCATCAACAAAACCACGAATGTCCAACACTCTTTCCAATATTGGTCTTCCCTAGTAGCACAAACCATAATCACTAGTGCCACATAAATATTTGAAAACCCACTTCACTGTTGTCTAATTCTCCTTCCCTGGGTTTGACATAAACCTGCTTGATACTCCCATTGCATGTGCAATGTCTGGTCTTGTACATACCATTGCATACATTAGGCTACCCACTACACTTGCATATGGAACATGGCACATATCCTCCTCTTCTTCTTGTGTCTTGGGACACTGTTCAACAGACAGCTTTGTACCTACAGGAATCGAAACATTCACTGGTTTACTATCCTGCATATTGAACCTCTACAATATAGTCTCGACATGCTTCCTCTGGTTTAACTAGAGCTTCCTCTTTTCTCGTTCTCTCTTAATTT
Organism: Pinus albicaulis; assembly: GCA_034641835.2. Lineage (NCBI taxonomy): Eukaryota > Viridiplantae > Streptophyta > Pinopsida > Pinales > Pinaceae > Pinus > Pinus albicaulis. The sequence continues at coordinate 1,451,365,072 of CM076582.1, forward strand.
CCATGACCAAAATATAGTTTGCAGCACCAAGATCCTTCATGTCGAATTTGGAGAACAGTTGGGTCTTCAAATCTTGGATAATTTCTTTGTCATTTCCAATCAAAAACATATCATCCACATACAAGACCAAATAAATGACACGGTCACCAATTAGTTTAAAATAAACACAATGATCCTCCTTGCTTCTGGTGAAGCCAAGTCCCCATATATAGGTATCAAATTTCTAATACCACATCCTTGGTGACTGTTTTAACCCTTACAAAGACTTCTTTAACCTGCATACCATCTTTTTCTTCCCCTTCACCATAAAGCCTTCAGGTTGTTTCATGTAGATCTCCTCTTCCGGATCCCCGTGAAGAAATTTTATCTTCACATCCATATGTTCTACCTCAAAATCAAATGTAGCAGCAAGAGATAAAAGTAATCTAATAGAAGTAACTTTGGCAACAGGAGAAAAAATATCACCGAAATCAATTCTCGGCACCTGGGAATAACCTTTTTCTACCAAATGAGCTTTGTATTTCTCCACCTTGCCTTCTACATTCATCTTCTTCTTAAACACTCATTTTCTCTCAATGGGCTTCCTTCTAGCCAGCAACTCCACCAGATCCCATGCCTCATTTTTATGCAAGGATGCCATTTCATCAACCATGGCCTCCTTCCATAGTTTTCCATCCTCTGAATGTACTGGCTCCCTAACGGTTCTGGGATCATCATCAAATATAGATAAAGAAAAATTTGAATAGAAAGCACATGGACTATACCTTTCTAATTGTCTTCTTTCCCGAACTGATCTTCTCATAACTGGATTTTGTGGCTCTTCCTCTTCTGAGTCTTCTTCTGTTGTAGAGTCTGATTCATCCTCCTTTAGCTCAAATTCCACCTTCTCAGGTTCCTTTGGTAGGAATTTATGTTTAACAATATCTTTCACCTCTCTAAACACCACATCTCGGTTGTACACAACCTTCCTTGTTTTTGAGTTCCAAAGCTTGTAACCCTTTAAACCATCCTTATACCCAATAAAGATGCACCTTTCAGATTTATTATCCAACTTTCTCCTTTTCTCCTTTGGAACATGTACATATGCATCACATCCAAATACTGTCAGATGTGAAAGAGAGGGTTTCTTACCAGTCCATACCTCATGTGGAGTCTTATCCTCCAACGCTAATGAAGGTGATCTGTTAACCAAGTAACATGCAGTCTCCACTGCCTCTGCCCAGAGTTCTTGTCCTAACCCGGTACCACTGAGCATGCTTCTTGCCTTTTCCATCAGTGTTCTTTTCATTCTTTCTGCAATTATGTTTTGCTGAGGTGTGTATGGAGTAGTCTTCTTATGTGCTATACCATAAGAATTATAGAACTCTTTAAATTCCTTCTTGCAAAACTCCCCACCATTATCTGTCCTCAACACCTTTATCTTCTTCTCTGTCTAGTTTTCCACCAGAGCCTTAAATTCTTTAAATCTGTCAAAGACTTCAGATTTCTTCCTCAAGAAATATATCCGTGTATTCCTTGAGAAGTCATCTATGAATGAAACATAGTACACAAACTTACCCAATGATGGAACCGACACAGGTCCAAACACATCACTGTGCACAAGCTCTAATATCTTGTTCTCCCTCTTAGCACCAGAAGGAAAACTCACCTGATTCTGCTTCCCATATACACAATGTTCATAGAAATCGAAATCTAGAGAGCTATTAGACATACCTTCTACCATACCATTTTCATGCAGTATACGAAGGCCCTTCTCTCCAATATGTCCAAGCCTTTGATGCCATAACATGGTCTTTTCTCCAGAGACCATTATGCTTTCCACTCCACTTTCGGGAACCACAGAATTGTTGAACCCAACAATAACAGTATTTCCCTAAAGCTTGTACAGAGTTCCAATCCGAACTTCCCGCATTAATACCAGTGCTCCTCGAACCATCTTACAGGTATCTTTCTCGAACACTGGTTTTACACCTTCATTGTCCATCTTGCTTAATATAATCAGATTTTTGGCTAATGTAGGAATGTGCAGAACACCAAGAAGTATTCTAATCCTTCCAACTTGCAGCTTCAGCTTGACTTTTCCACGTCCAATTATTTTGGCCTTCCTATCATCCCCTAGGAAGACATCACCGCCACCATATTTCTCATACTTGCAGAACCACTCCCTATGGGGAGTGAAGTGAAAATATGCACCTGATTCAATCAACCATGACTCATGATCTACATGTGTATTTGAAGAAGAAGCCAAATACACATCCCCACCTTCATCGGAGGTGGTTTTTCCCTCTGCAGAAGGAGCATCATTAGATCCCTTTCCTTTATCAGCAGCTTTAGATCTGCAGTCCTTTTTGTAGTGCCCTTCCTTTCCACATTTCCAGCACACCTTTACAAACTTTCCAGGAGATTTAGATCTCCCTCTAGATTTAGATCTCCCACTCGAAACCTTATTCTTTTTTTTGTTCTGGGACCTTCCTCGTACAGATAAGGCATCTCCATTCTGACCATCCATATTTCTCCGTCTCATTTCCTCCGATAGCAAGGTTGAGACAATGTCATCAAAATTCAATGTAGTTGTATTGCTACCTATTTCAAAAACCAGGCTGTCCCACGAATCCGGTAGAGAACACAACAAACTGATGCACTTATCTTCATCTAAGATTTTAATATCAACAGATGACAACTGACTTACCACAATATTGAAGGCGTTCAGATGCTCTGTCATCGAGTCTCCATCCTTCATCCTTAGGTTATATAGCTTTTTCCCTAGGAACAATTTATTCACCAGAGACTTAGATTGGTACAAAGTCCCTAGCTTTTCCCACAAGGTCCTCACCATAGCTTCCCCAAATACATTCAAAAATACTGAATCTCAGACACACAAATATATTATGCTCTTTTCCTTCCGATCCAGCTTCTTCCAGTCTTAATCTAACATTTCCATTGGTTTAGTACCTAGATCTACCGCGATCCACTGATATTTATCCACCAACAGATCCTCCATCTTGAGCTTCCACAACTCAAAACTCTGACCATTAAATTTCTCGATCTCTATCTTCCCTCTGCTTGCCATCTTCTTTCACCGCAAGAATCGATCCCTCATATCTCCCATTGAACAAGGTCTACCTTAGGCCCAAGCAAAAAACCCCTCAGCAGCAAAGGCGTCCCCTTGAAGCTGAAACTGCTCTGATACCAAATGTAGGTTTTAACCCTGTACATAAATTATCTGCAAACGAATCTTTAAAACAAAAAATAAACAATAGCGAGAGCATAAAACATAAAACAGATAAACACATAAATTTTCCCCTAGATCCCAAATTGGGACGACCAGCTTGATTTTTCATTATATTCCTTTTAGTGTTACAACACATATATATACATGTCGAAGCATACATAAACCCCAATCCATTAACCCTGGATTAGAACATAATCGTATCTCCCTTGACCAGATCTAAAAAATACCATGGGTCAAAAACTGTCATGCCCCAAAACCACGTGCAAAGCCATGCACAAAACCATGGGTGAGTCCGCCCACCGGAAAATAAGGACCAAAAAAAAAAAATTCGGGGCGCTGCCCCGGAATCTGATAGGGGGAGCTATCACCCCCCCTGTTACCCCCCCACGTGTGATTATTAATGGAAAGAATATAACACAAATGAAAAATTCATGGGTTCCAAATTTGAGGCTATTAGATGAGGTGAAAGCTGGAACAACTTCTAGAAGTCACTAGAGGTTTGGAAGATTCTTGGAATCCAATGAAAAATTTTCTCCTAGTTGAAAAACACACTCTAAAGTGGGCCTAGATCCTCTAAAAATGCAGCCTTGCATGGGATTATATGCTCTGCAAAGCAGTTACAGTTGTCTAGGGGTGCGTTGATGGATCAATGGGGCACTTCAACTGGCATCTAAGCAGTGAAAATTTCATGAAGGAAGACCATAAATGCAGTGACTAGTTTAGGGCATGTAGTAACTAATTTAGAGTATGATAGACCCTAATGAATACTAATATTTGTTTTGGGATGATGCCCAAACCAACCTATAACAGCTTCCCCCTAAAGCATGAAGTCAAAAATGATAATGTTGATTGATTTGTTTTACGATGTGATGAGGAGGGCCTGAAGCGGTTGGTGACGTGCATCAATTAAAATATATTACATCATGATATATGTTCATCTTGTACATGAATTTCTTAGGGAGGCATATCCCATACTGAGCACATAAACTATCATAACATCAAAAAGTCATCTATAGATATAGACCCGTGATAGGATGACCATCTGAATAATGACCATCGTACAGATGATTTTTGGTACTTCTCCTAAAATTGTAGCCTGGATGGATGAAACTAGATCTGGGGTCTTATATATCATTCACTCGATTGCTTAAAGTATGAGTCTAACCATGCTAATATTTGATCTAAAGTTGAACATGGGAAGACATTGTCTGATTACCAGCCAATGATGTGAGCAGTTAACAGACGTGAGAGAAACCACTGTTCATGATAATGGCTCTCAAGGTATTGTAGTACATTCTACATGGTGTGAATAGATGATTTTATGTCGAACACCATACAAATTCTTTTGGTTGAAGGCCTATGATGTCAACCTACCACCGTAAGCGAGAAACCTTTCATTGATGAAAGAAATATCCAAGGTACTAAAAGGTTATTTCTAAGTCAACTTCCTGGATGATGAGTTGATGTCAATAGGAAGTGACTTGTCGCGGGAGGGAATTTGATGCTTCCCCCACTAACGACATGAAATGGGAGTAATGATTTTCGAGACAAAATGTGACTGATGAAGCAGTATCAGGGATGGCGGTCATGAAATGAAGGTTTATGAGTATTGCAAATTATGAAGAATAACTAAGTGACTTATCTTGAACATATCGAAGACACTGAATGAATTGGAAACATTTGACCCAAAACCGAAGTGATGGATGGTATGTTATACCATAAGTATGATAGACCGTCAAGTAGATTACCCAACCCAAAAATCATGGAGATGAAGTGAATAAGTGTCATGTTCAAGAGCAACTTGCTACCATAAAGTGTTTTTTCTCTTTCCAATTTTCCTAAGTCATTGCTGACCAGTCCTTTTTCATGTTTAGAGAGTTTGAAAAAGGGAGTAAAAGAAAACTCCACAAGTTATTTTTCATAGAATAGCCCCTTAGATCATAAAGAGCATAAAATAATACCTGAGAGAACCTCCTAGCCATGTTAGACTAGGGTTTTCCTTTTTCGTAATCATAATCTATCTCAGTCTGGAAAAGGGTTAAACTTATACTGAGTAGATGTCATTTCAATTACTTTAACGAGCTCGAAAATACAAGCACCCAGCAATATTTTCATATTTTGAGAGTCTGAAAAGAGTTGAAAGAGAACTCCAGGGGGGTTCCTTTTTCGTATTTAACAAAGCTCGAAAAAGAGATAAAATTGTGCTTTAATTTCCCCTTTCATATTTAACAAAGCTCGAAAAAAGAAGATAGAAGTATGCTTTACGTTCCTTTTTCATGTTTAACATGGCTCGAAAAAGAGATAAACCTATGCTTTGCGGTCAAAATTTCATTTCACGATCATGCATGACTAACTCACTGTAATCAGGGCAAACTTGCTCAAAGAACCATCAAATGGATTAACAATGTCTGTTTAAAATAGTAAAAATGGGTAAAAACCATAGTCATTTCATTAAATATGCATAAATTAATAAAAAATACTATTAAATTAAGAAATTTCCAAGTCATGTTTACCATTTCACTCTCTGAGCCTATTTTACCCTTGAACTTCAGCAACTAATTTTGAAATATTATGTGGATCATTCCTCGTGCCATCCAGACCAGGTAGAATATCTTACCCTCCTCTTTCTATTGGTTGCATTCTTTTTCAGTTTCATGCACATTTTTTAGGGTTTTGGGACTCCTAGGGTAAATATACGATGCCCTAGGGCCAATTCACCCTTGAATGTCAAAAATTATGCTGCAGAGATGCTGGAAAGAGGCCCAGTTCCTCTGCAACACTCTGTCTTCTACTCAGGGGTGCGTTGGGCGCAATTCAGAAAGTTGCATCTTGATTTCTGCCCAAAATGTCTCCAGTTTTTTGCATGGAATGGATCGTAACTAAGCCTATGGTGTGATTTCATACCTTGATCAGATCAGAATGTCAATTACATGGTGAGAAAGAGAACATGAAGAATAGGATATGGTTTCCATAAATGATCCTGACATTGTGAGAGCCATCAGAGACTGTGGGTTGCTCAAGTAATTTCGATTGTCAGTGATGAGGTAACACATGGAACTATTCCAGTTCTTGATCCGTTCATGGGACTCGACACTACAAGAATTTCACATTGGGGAAAAATTGCTCCCAATATTGGTTGATGACATTTACTTTCTGAAAGGTTTGTCAAGATGTGGTGCCCCCATTTCCCTTGCGGGCTCTATCCGTGGAGGTGAAACAGTGAAGGACTACATCTGACAGCTTTGTCTACCATGAATTGAGGCTAGCAAAGATGGAAAGATAAATATCAAATATGTGCGTGATATTCTTTTGCAAACGCTCCAATTCACTATCGCAAAGCTAGCTGGCAGCGTGACACTACAAGTCGCGAACAGATCATACATGTAGTATGCGCTTGAGTGTCTCGAGCCAATTGTGTTCAACTAGGCTGAATCAGTACTCCTTCAGATGAAAGAACAACTGACCAAGGTAAAAAGTGGAAAGACAAAAAATTTTGGAGTGAGTTCCATTGATGTAGCCATAGCATGTGACACTAGGATTAGTTGTTCCTAGAGATCCATGGATGTAGCGGTGGGTCATGTTGATGGCTAGACATGCTGGTCAACCATCAATCTTGTTTCCAGTGCATTCTTCAATTGGCTCCCAAGACAGAATATATTCATAGAGGAGAATTCATATGTAGGGATGAATTTTTGTGAATATCCATATTTGATTTTACCAGCTGGTGCTCAATGGGGTGCTATAGGTAAAATGTTGACCATGTTTTTGTTTTTTGGGGGTTTTTTACATATTTTTCTATTTTTTTATGTTTCCAAGACTAAATAAAAGATGTTTTATGTATGCAGATGTAGGTACCATTTGACCAGTGGTTCGTGCACAGCAGGTGGGAGAAATAGCAGAGAGGACTGTCGAAAGAGATGTCCTACAGGATTTGGATTTAGCCGAGACTATTGCTGAGTTGCAACAACATGTGGAGGGATTGACTCTTGGGATATCAGGTATCCAGATCGAGGAGTTACCTATGAGGCTATAGTGCCATACCATTGGTGTGCCTAGCCGTTGGATGAGGCTATTGCGCATGATAGCCCAAGCAGTGACCTGCTATCATGAGCATCACTAGGTTTACTTAGATTTCTATGTTTGTATACATTTTGAGGTCAGATGGCCAACATGTCTTGGACACAATTTTGGAAAAAACGTGATATAAAGTTATTTTAGTTTCAGTGTTTTTATATGATTATGTGAAATCCTATTCAATTGTATGATGTGAAATGAAAATATATCTTTACATATGTTGCAAATGTCTATTTAACACATAATTCGCCAGTGAATCAACCAGAGTGCTAAAGTTTCTGGAAATATGTTGATATTGAATGTAATCAAAATGTATTTCCAAAATACGAACTCTAAGGAACATGGGATGAATTGTTTGATTTCGGACAGTATAGATGCCAATAAGCTATAGTATGACAAGTTGTGAGTCTAGCTTGATGATGAAGCGACGAATGCCAATTGATATGGCATCAGAGAGTATTTCAATCAACTCACTATACTCAGCGATATTTTTGGTCGATCGACCAATACAAATCCCTTGGAAACTCACTAACTCACCACTAGGAGAGAATATGGTCCATTTTTCAAAGGATAAATTCTGAGTACCACAACTAGCACCATTGGTATATCCAACAAATGGTTCTGAAGATTCTGACATCTACAAAAAATGCAAAGTGGATTACATGAAAAACTCTAAAATACACAATGATACACACACACAATCAAAGCATATAATACAATGTTTACTATGCAAAATCAAGCATAGTAACGTTTAAGATACAACTGATTTCGAGGCTGCGACAATGGAATCTCATCATAATCCACCAACTTGTAGGCACCCTTAGTCAGAATGAGTTTACAATGTAGGGGTCATGCCATAATGGTCCAAATTTCCCTGTTCCTATCTTATCAGCTTCCTGATCATAAAGCAAGACCATGTCTCCTTCCAAGAAGGTGTGAGGCTTGACATTGCAATCGTATTGCACCTTGATTCGTCTCTTCTGCGCTTCGTTGGCCAATTTGGCTTCAAGACGTGTTTCATCTAGATGGATGAGATCTAAAAGACATGCATCTTCTTCAGAAGAGTCAAATAACAAGTCAATCGTGAGTTTCAACGATGGCATTTTTCATTGTATCGGTAAGATAGCTTCCAGACCATATACTAGCTGAAAGGGAGTATATCTGGTCACATTTCTCACCGAGGTTCAATATGCCCACAAATCCAAGTACAGGATCAAATTCCAGTTTCGTTTATGAACCCCAATCATGCGTTGAAGCATATGCTTAAGAATATTGTTTATAGCTTCAACTTGTTCATTAGCTTGCAGATAATAAAGGGTAGAACTATCATGTGATAGTCCTAACATGGCAGTCAACCCATCCATCATGTTATTGCAAAAATGTTTTCCATGATCTATGACTATGGCTTGCGGTACACCAAATAGTGAAACCACATGTTAAAAAAAAAACAATGCAGTTGTTTGTCTCATGTTGTTGAATGTAGGCATCGCCTCGGCCCACTTGGTAAAGTAGTCAATGGCGAAAATAATATACCCATGCCCCCCAGCCGAGCTGGGGTTACATGTCATGAAGTCAATACCCCATTTTGCAAATGGTCCAACAGCAACGACAGGATGCATTGGTGTTGGTGGCAAGCGGGTTTTACGATCGAATATCTGGCAAGCCTGACAACTTCTAACTGCAATAATGCAATCGCAAAATATGGTAGGCATAACTAAACAAATGTAATATTCCCAAATTTTCACATGATATTTGGAATATTAGAGTTCTTAATAAACTTAATTAATTAAGTAAATAAAAGGGTGGAGGGACCCATAAACCTCAAATATGAATAAAATCCACTTTTAATGTGTGTATGTGGATATTCTAGATCTAGATATAAAATCATGGAGTAGTGGAGTAGCTCCATTAATGGAGACCATGTATCATTTATGAGATAGATTATGGAGGATGAAATAGTCAAATAAGATCATGGATCTTAAACACAAAATCATGAGGATCTTTGATAAGGTCAACTGAGATCATAGTGCATTCAAATATCATAAAGCACTTATGATAAGATAGTGGAGGAAGTGATGCAATTAATGCACACATGATGGAGAGGGTGATCACCCCATGTGAACATGATGGAGGATATGGAGAAATAGCACAGTCAACCATGGAAGCTTATGTCCACATGTACAACGCAGTTTTGGAGTGGGCCTAGGATATGGAAGGCTCATATCTATATAATGAAGGTGAAGGCACAATGGAAGAGATGATTTGGATTATTCATTTCTTGATCTGTTTAGATCTAGATTTGTCTTACGAAATTTCTATGCATTATTGAGATGTTTATCTAAGATTGCAGTGATGTTTAGCATAGGGTTTTCCTGAGCAGGAATCCCTCCTCTTTCATTGAGTAGCTCTTGAAAGAGGGTTGTACTTCATTCCTTATCAGGAATTGATGCCATCTTCAGGGGTTTGTTTCTAGCATTCAGCTAGGAAACCAGTGGAGGATTCATCCTACCACTTTTTTATTCACATTCAGTCTTCCAGGAGTAGCAAATCTATATTCGGCATTCAGGCCATTCGGTTTTACCTCCATGCAGTAGCAGACCCTTCAAGGATTATGCAGTCCAGTCCTGTAGATCTATTGGAGGAAGGAAGTTTCTAGTATTTCAGCTGGAAATCCTGTGAGGGATCATATCCTCAAATTGGATCTATTTTTTCCATCATTCAAAAGCTCATTTTACATATCTAGCAGCAGGCTATTAAGCTTCCCTCTCTGACAGCACAGTTTTCTGAAGCTGTTATTCATCCAACAACTATTTTCAGTGGAGGATATTGGAGGAGCTAGATCTTGAGCTTTTAGCCCAAGGATCTAGAGAAGGGATCAACCCTTCTAGCATAGATCTGATTGTGCATCATTGTAGCCATCATATCATTAGATTTAGCTTCATATCTGCATACCCAGTAGCATATATGTGAAACCCTAAGAGGTTGGTTTTCTTAGATTAACAGATCTAAGAAACCCCTTTTGGCCCCGATCTCCATTTTTAGCATCATCGGAGCTCCCATCCTACCTAGATATGAATCTCTATCTTTCAGGCAGTTGTAGTCCCAACAGTTGCAACAAGGATAGTTTCATTTACCTTTCAGAAATTCAGCAATTACATAGTTCCTCTTGTGGGATCATTGTAGGGTCATTCTAGGCCATCTCTTTGGCTTGAGTGTCTCATATTTTGAGCACTGATGTACTTGCTCTTTCACCTCCCATATAATAAAATGGCTGAGCTATTTCTGTGCATTATGAGGTGTATATAGATTTATTGTTTACTTTGTTGCAGTTCTTATATTGTGTTTCAGTATTACTGCATTCTCCCTTTTTGGGATATTACAACAAATGTCCACCACATGCACCAAAATGGCAATCATTTATAACTTTTTCGGCTTCCTCATGCATGAGGTACCTCCATAAAATCGTATCAACACCACGACGATAAAGTGTATCACTGAAGATCATATAATATTTGGCTTGTTATTGAATATGTCGCTTTTTCGAGCGAGATTTATTGGGCCAAAAAGTTTGGGTCTGGAGATAGATGATGAAATATCCATACCATGGGTTAGATGACTCGATCAGAAACAAATACTCATCTAGAATTGATGGTTCCGTAGTAGGATCGGTACTACTCGAAGGAAGGTCAAAAATAAGCTCAGCAAATACCAAAGACTTCTTTGATTTGGATTTGATGAATTCCAAATCAAACTCCTACAAAACTACAATCTATTTTGAATATTTCCCCCTCGGCATACCAACAAATGGATTATGTTTTTGGTAACCCAGATAGGGGTATGATTATTACCAGGTCCTAAATAAGCTTGATACTGTGGGAATGGTTGTTTTAGATGCCATGTTATATGATAAAATATTTTCCCTCCATGATAATTCGGACTTGGTTGTGAATAAACAGGGCCAGTGGAAGCCTGTGACAAAGGTAAACTAACCCGTGGTTCCAAAACTCCTGATACAGATGGTTGCTGAATACCATCTGGAGAAGACAGAGTCTATATAACTGAAACTTGAGTGTTAGGGGTGGAATGACCCGCTTGAGCATAAGGACCAATAGCCATAGAAGAAATGACAGGTGTAGTAGGCACAGATGCAACAGGTTGAACTGGTTGATATTAACATTAGGGTAATTTTGAGGTCTAAAATGGGCCTCCTAAGAAAAATATACAACAAAAATAAAATTTATAAGGACCAATAGGATTCAATATGATGGTGTCAACCATAGGGGATGATTCAACATTTTTTAAGTAAAAGGGTAAAAAGATTAAAAAATAATAAAATAATAGAAACAACTTTTTCAACTCATATTTTCAAATTATCTCCCAAATTTTTAACTCAAATTTCGAGTGGGAGTACTCGTTGGATGCAAAATTTAATTCCTCATCCAAGGAGTACCCATTTTTCATACTTTTGATGGACCCTGCTACACAAAAAAGGAGAAATAGATGAAAAAACATGATTGCAATCACGTTTTTCATGTATTTCTCATTTTTCATGTAGCAGGATCCATTGAAAGCATGCAACATGGGTACACCTTGGATGAGCAATTAAATTTTTCATCCAATCAATACTCCCACTTGAAATTTGAGTAAACACTTTGGGAGATAAGTTGAGAATACGAGTTGAAAAAGTAGTTTTTTCTTTTTTCCCTCTAAAATTTGATGATGTAATCAAATATTATTTTATTATTTCCACCATTATTTTATAATTTCCTTAGGAGGCCCATTTTAGACCTCAAAATTACCCTAACGTACACAACCATTTGTGGCCAAATAGGAAAAGTAGGTTGCCATTGGAATATAGGAATTCTAGCATATGATGGACCTAAATATGGAGTACTGCCATATGGACCGAACATCTATGGTCCCCCAGCATATGGAGTATAGGGATATTGCACATACTGACTTTCATATGATGGGCATCCAGCAGGTACTGGATAAGATGGATGGTAATTGGATGGACCAACTTGATATTGAGGTTCAGGTCGTTCAGTACTCGTAATAGATGAACCAGATAGAATTCCAGATGATGAGATGGGCGAAGTCCATGCACTAGAGGAGACACCATAGTAGGTTTCATTTAAAGCTTGGTAACCTAGTGGGATGGACGGACCACCATATATATGTTCCTCGAGTGTAAGTCTGGGATGTTGTCTCTACCATGGTTAAATAACCCATAAAATACTCTAACGAATCTATGGGAACTTGAGAGTGAAAAGGATCAATCGAAGTAAAGTAGGTAAAACGAGGAAAAGACTGATATAAATGAAGCCCTGGCCCAAAATGAGTGGGAATTGAAGGGGTTGTCTCTTCCTGAAGTTCTTCCTCTATCGAAATCAAACCATGTGGAAGCACTTAATCGTCAGGCCTGAGATAAATTTCAGGCGGTAAAATGTATGGTAAAGAGGAAGACTCGATGACTACAGATGGTTGAGGATCAGACAGTTGCATCGAAACAACTTCTTTTTCTTCGACTTCATGATCAAGTTCTAGATCGAATTCTAGTTGAACAAGCTCGGGTTCAAGATTTACTGTTTCACTGGATTGAATTTCAGTGTCCTCAGGTAACTGTGAGGGTTCTGTCTTGACAGTAGCAGATAAATCGGGATCAGTTGAAATGAATCAATACTCGGTACTCAAAGGATCAGATGTATTTATTATATCAGATGATCTATCACCAAGATTTTCAGCGATACCAAACTCGGTAGGATGAATGCGCCTTCTTCTACTAGGAGTAGGTTATGGAGGTAATGGAGGTTTATTCACTATCCTACGCGAATGATGGGGAAAGGGTTGATATTCTTCCATGATTGCTGATTTATTTTGTACAAAAAAAAAATAAACAAAAGGAAGGTGATGCTAGTACAAAGGTTTACCAAGCAAGTGTGAACTGCAATATACTACCCCAGTAAACCAAGGACTTATCGTACGTCTAGGAAATCTCCCTGAATGTTGTGTTTGGTGTATCACAGGTTCAAGGCGGACAACTCGATTACCAATGGATGGTAATCAAACTAAATTTTTCCTCCCAAATATACGCGAAGGTACATGGAGGCCCAATTTGTATTAGCATTGTCTAATTCAAAACCGCACAGTGAGTGCATCCCCTTATACTTTTTGTACTAGAAAACCACCCGATATATCCAAAATTACGTGGACGATTTCTAATATACTTACGTACGTGGAATGAGGTATCACACTCAGAATGTATCGCAGACAATTAACGATAACTACTATGTTTAATGACGTCGGAACACGTCTTCTAGCCTAGACCTCTAAATTTTATCATTAATGTTACAATGCTTCCTTAGATAATTTTAGATAAATCTTATGTTTATCTTGATTATCATTTTATCTTTCATGTTCACCACGAAATGTATTCAACGTTTAATGATAAGCATTCATTTTGAATCAATTTTTCGACAATGAAAAACTAGCTACAATGGATAGAGCAATCAGATTTTATGTAATCAATAACGAGCACATCTAATTGAAATTTTTCCCTAAACTATTCCTTAAGCAACACTCACAATCCCTATATGCAAATGCATGTTTTTCTTTCCAGTTTCCTTTAATTTTAGATGAATGAAAAAGAAACTAATGCATAAACAATCACTTAAAACTTTCAAGAGAAACAAAGACTGAAACGACAATTCCTCTTTTCGAAAATAATGAATTTATCAAATGTAATATTTAACTTTGGAACTATTCAAAAATGATAAAGAAAATACAAATAAACATTGATCAAACAAATCCAAAGTGAGGCAAGAAGATCAGAGGAAAACTGGTCTCTAGAGGCAATCAATCACATAAAACTTCAGCAACAAAACACTAACATGAATTGGAAAAAGACAAAATAGATAGATTTTGGTTGGTCAGAGGGGAAACACACCCCTGAGTGGGAGATAGTTCGATGCAGAGCATTGTCCCTAAGCCAATAGTGCTATGTGTTAGCACCCTGTAATTGGCAATATTGGCAAAAGTCCAACTGCAGGGAAACATCAAACCGCTTTGGGATTTCAAGGATCTAGCCCTCCTGAATCCAGAGAGGGATCTCTCTATGAATGAGCTTAAAGATGTGATCTTTAAAACCTGAAATGTGATATTAGGCTAGTTATGAAGAGCTTGGGTTTTTTTGTTTGTTTGTTTTGGTTGGGCAAAGACATGATGAAGGTGAAGGAAATTTCAAAATGAAGGGTGAAGGTGTCTGCAAGTGAAGGAATGATTCCGCTGACAGAAAGGCAAAGACAGTTTTAACCCATTGGGCTATGGAGTCATAGGAGGATTTTAATTGGACAGCAAGGTTCAAGCAGGATCCATGGGGAAAGTTACTTATGTCAAAGGATCTCTTAAAGTGATTTTATGGAATGAAACAGAGAGGAAGTGTAGAACCAAAAAAATGAAAAACAGTGAACAACCTAAAGATCAAGTGCTTTTAAACTATCTTTCTTTCAGCATATTCAATAAGAAAACCACAGATAACATTCACAAAGAGAAATTTAGATCAGGTAGGTGCTTTGAAACCAACCTGCTTCAATATACTCTAAGGAAAACATAGAAAATACTCATCATAAAGAGAAATATAGATCAAGAAAGTACTTTTAAACCGACCTGCATTAATATACTCTTCAAAGAGAATGTTCGAATGGAGAAAAAATAGAAAATAAAGCTTTCAGTAAGAGCAGTGTATTGTTCAGAGTAAATCCTAGCTCTACATTTGTTTCTCTCTATTAGAGGAAATGGACAGAGTGAAAACATTAAAGAAAATAACAATTGATAGTGAGGAACACATCACCATTGACACAAATCAGGATCCCATAAATCAACAACTTGTATTTGATGTTCAAACTAGTTACAATCAGCAAGCCCGGTGGGTCTCTACAACTTCGAACTTCCCATATCAGCTTATATATCTTTAAGTTGCAAACAGGACATCATTAGCTTCAGAATAACTATTACATACATTCAGATGTCCAGAGACCAGCATTTGCTTATCTCCTACAGAAGTATTTATAGAAGAACAAGGAGGTGGAATTTGATTCAAAGATCTACTGGGTCATTTAATACAGATTGATGACTCTTCGGCCTTTGAAGGCCTCTATGAAGAAATTTACAGGTGTTTATCTGCATTAATTTATTTACACTTAGGATTAAGCTCAGTGGGAGCTTTTGTTGACTTTGGAGGCTCAATTTCATGTTGAAGTAACTCTGTTGCTGCTCCCTGAGGTCTAATGATTAGCTTCTGGGCTGTTCTTTAATCTTTAAAATAGTTTTGCCGACAATTAGAGATAAGATCTTTGATTTGTATTAATTGTTCAGTCATCCTCGGGTAAACACCTCTTGTTTCATAAAATGACTAAGCCTTCTATGATTACTGCAAGGCTACAGGTGCATTTAGGAGCTAGAGAGGGTTCGATTAGCCTCTGCTTCAAGTGGTGGAGGCTTTCTCGGATCGACAGATGTCTTCGTTTCTTCCCAAAACACTTTTAAGTTACTTGAGATATGTGTTTTAGGTCTGAGCTGGCTTATCTTGTGTCCTTTGGTCTTTATGATGCTTTTATCCATGGATTTCGGCTTTGATTTACTTAATATGTGCCTTAATCCTTCAAACTATGTTGGGAAGTCTTCAAACACTGATACTCTTTGTTTCTTCAATATATTGTTGTGTATTTTTAATGTGCAGGCCGTGCGGGGCTCATATGGCATCAATGCCTCATGAAACAATGATGAAACGTTGAATCTGAACCTTGCGAATGGTCTCCATTGATGAATCAATGGCACGGGAAACGTCTTTCCTGGCCTTTGTCCTTTCTTTCGATACTATGGAAAACCAGTAATCCCTGCAAAATACACAAAATATTAAGAAATCCTGCATTTTTGGGTTCACTGCTTCAGAGGTGTGGGATGAGAGCAGAGCCGTTGGATGGCATCATCCAATGGTGGAGATTAGCCGAGAGGAGGTTTAAAAGCAGCAGAAGGAAGAATTGAATAGATCGCGCGATGATCAACGGTGGAGATCAGTTTTGAAAACCCTTTGGTGAAAGGTGGAGGGCGGTGGTATGAGGCGAGATTAGATCTGGGCCATCCGATCTGGACACATGGACAGTCAAGATTAAATCGGAGGATCGCAATCAGCGGGATAGAAACAAAGGGTGCGATGAAAATCTCTGATGTGATTGCGCAATTGGGAGGGCCGAGGTGATCAAGTGATGGCCGTTGATCTGAGGATCAGATCAACAATGGGGTGTGAATCCAAGGGATGACCGATCGGGGGAACAAATCAATGCGTGCGATTGAAACTTGCAATGTGATTTAGTGTTGTCCGTTCGATCGGTTTAAGATCAATGGTGGATTATGCACCAGCGAAAAAACCCTTTAACACTTTATAAAACCCAAATTTTCGAATAATACAAATTTTTTGGTGGATCGGAGCAGCATATTTATATATAACATGATTGGCGCCCGATTGCGGGGCCGTTGGATATATGGAATATGATGGGCCCGGGGTGTTATATAACAAAGGGCCAATCGCATCGAAACTGTCAGGCCCGGTCTTTCAATCAACCCATTGTAAAGAATCCCCGATGCGATTAAGCGCTTCGGGACTTCAACACTTGGTCCCAGGGTGTAAGTTATATGGGATGAAAGCGAAGGGGGCAGGGTTTTATATAACAAGGGCCAATTGCAATCAGAGCTTTCGGGCCCGGTCTTTCAATCAACCCATTCGGATTTCTCCGATGCAATTGCGCATCGATCTTTTTGATTTAACCATTTTTATATTATAAAAAATCATTTTCTGGGCGCGTTAGACCAAACTTTGGGTAAAAAGGTTTTTGGATTTATGAAAGAAATAACAAACCAGAGATGGATTTTCAAAAAGGTTTAGCACCCGATTGCGGGCCCAAAGGGTCATAGAAGGTAACAACATGATCGGGGGCTGCAACACACAGGGCCAATCGCATCGGAACTTTTTGTCAACACAATGAAAACAGACTTGCGCGCTTTGGATTTTCTCCGATGCGATAAGCGCCAAAAGGCTTAGTGCTTGGTCTTAGCACCATGGGCATATGGTGGGGAAGTGGTTGAGAATTGGCCAAAAGGGGCTTAAACCCTTAATACAAAATGGGTTTTTTCATGATTTTCTCTAGTTTTCAAAGGAATTCGAGGGTTTCGTTATAGTTTAAAAAGGAGTTTTAAACTATGCCAGGTGGATTATATGAAGGGAAAAATGAGGAAAAATGGAAATCGGAGGAAAATGATGGGGAAAAAGAGTAAAAATGAAGGTTATATTGTGAGTGAAGGAAGGGGAGGAAAGGGGATTTTGCAGCAGTTCTCTCATAGAATTTTTAGCAGAATTTCTGAGTTTTGAAGGGAAACAACAGTAAATAATTTTTTAGACCTGGGCATGAGATCTTCTAGAGGCTTCAAGAGACAACATTTGGCAATGAAACTATTTCTTGAAGGCTCCAACAAATTTTTTGGCCACCTTTTGCTAGAACAAATTTTATAGGTGGCCAACAGTGGCTCCACTTAGGGATGGTGCCTTCTTGAAGGCATCAAGAACTTCATACCTGTATTTCTCTGGGAGCCTGACCTATACCTCATCCATTAGGCTTCTTTCTTTGTTGAAATGATCTTACTCTACTCTGAAAACATGTCAGCAACTATGAAAAACAATGGATCTTCATTCAACCAGCTTTCTACCTACCCAATCCTACTGATCTAACATTTTTTCTTCATTAGAGTGCATTTGGATTGGAAAACTCTTTTACAATATTTTATTCTTTTGAAAATAGGAAATCTAATCTAATTCTACTCCTTATTTCTCCATGGACTCAGATTAAACAGTTGAGCCCATATAATTCTCTACCTAATCTACTATCTATTGGGATTAAACTGTCCAACAGATTTTATTCTCTAAATTCTACAACATAAATTTAAAAACAGTCAAGTCAAGATTAAGTTGTTTGACTTGATGTGATCTATGGCATAAAAACAAGATGCACATAGATATTTATTTTGCAGAAAATTTTAAATCAAAAAATGGAAGGCTTAAGATCTGAAAGTTTCAAGCACTTCCTTCACCTTTTTACAGCTCTGTTTTGTTTTCCCCTTTTTTGAGTTGTTCTTCCTTTGTCCACTGGTTCAGATTTTGAGCTGATTAGAACTAGATTTACCTCTATTTTGAATTAGAATTAAACATAGATTGGAGTCAATTCTTGCTTGGGAGCTTAGGTTTAGGTTTTGAGCATGTTTGAACCTTTAATTTCTATCCTAATCTATCTACTGATAAGCCAAGATTAAATAGTTTGGCAAATCGAATTCACTATCCTATCAGTAGTAAATTTAAAACTAATTAGTCAAGATTAGGCTATTTGACTAACTAGGAGTGTGTTTCTCAGGAGTGGCATTTAAGCTTGCACACTTTCAAAATTTATTTCTCTTTTTTGGTATGGGGCTGTACCTTTATTGTTTTTTACAATCTTCCCTCTTTTCTCTTTTTCATTGTTTTTGTATTTTTTCTTTTGTGAGACTGAACAAAAAAAATGGTATTTAAAATTGGAATGAAAGCTTTAAAATTGAACTCAACAGTAATAATGCTTAAGGGCCCTGCCATTGACAGGACCCCCAAACAGATCTGTGCCATCTAATTTTTGCAGAAAAAAGGCATTTGGACCAATGGTGGACTGAATAATGTAAGGACCTTGCCACAAACTGTCAAATTTTCCATGTTTACCCTTATCCTCTCTTATGGAGTCCCATTTGAGTACCTTGTCTCCAATATTTAAATCACAAGCCTTTGTTCTCTTGTCAAACAACTTCTTTATGTTCTCTTGCACCATCTAAGATCTATTGTAAACCTCTTCCCTTGTCTACTGGAGATGTATGGTTTGATTGATCCTCCGCAGCATGCTGTCCTCTTCTGACTGTATTTCTTGGACCAATTTTATCACTGGTACACCTAGGATGGTAGTAAACACTGCATCTGCTCCATAAACAAGCTGGTAAGGGGACATTCCAATGGACTTCTTTGTGGTCAATCTGTTTGCCCATAGAGCATGCACCAACTTGTTATGCCATGATTTTTTATTTTCCTCAACCAACTTCTTGATGATGGTCACCAAACTTTTATTTGTTGATTTTGCTAACCCATTACCTTGAGGGTAATAAGTAGTAGAATGACCAAGTGTAATCTGATACCTGTGACAAAAATCAATCATCCTTTTGGAACCAAAAGCAACAGCATTATCAGTAATAATCTTCCTAGGACAGCCAAATTTAGACAGGATATGGTCTTCAAGAAAATTTATAATGATAGAATCTGTGGCATTCCTAGAAGGGATGGCCTCTATCCACTTTGTGAAGTAGTCAGTGGCTGTGAGAATCCATTTGTGTTGGGCAGATGAAGTAGGATGGATTTCTCCTATGAAATCTAGGCCCCACTGTTGAAAAGGAGCTTCAACAATGATAGGTTGTAATGGTAAAGGAAGGAGTTTTCTTTTGCCCTCAAAAACTTGGCACTTGTGGCAAGCTACTATCATTTTATGGATATCTTCGAAGAGGGTGGGCCAGTAATAGCCAGCTCTAAGGATTTTATTGGTTGTGATTTTCCAGTAAAGATGACCTCCACACTCTCCTTCATGGAATTCATGTTTGATCCTTTCTGCATCAACTTCAGGCAAACATTTAAGCAATAAACCATTAGCATTTTTCCAATATAAACATTCATTTAAAATGTAATAGTTCCTAGCTTTCAAATTTAAAAACCTTGCCTTCGTTTTTGATAAATCAGGAGGAGCATTAAGATTTGTAAGCACATACAGGATATCAGTGTACCAAGGTGAGTTTTGGAACTGTTCTTCCATAGTGGGAGCAGGTAATTATTCCTGTTCATCCAAGGCATGTACCATGTTAACGTCAAGGGCTTATAGATTAGATTCAGCCATTAATTGAGCCAAGCCCTGACCTTTAATAAGTTTGGTGGGTTTTATTTCCAAATCATACTTTAATATTACAGCAATACATTTACCCCTCTTTCCATCTGGATCTTGTGACAAGATGTCTTTTACCACTATGTTAGGCACATAGGCAATGATGTGAGAATGAAGAATTTACACCCTGAAGTCCTTTAAGGCCTTTACCAAAGCATAGGCCTTTTTTTCCATTATGTTATATTTGGAGGGTGCATCCCTTAAAGCCTTACTAAAAAAAGAAATAGGTGGTTCTTGTCCTTCTGGGTTTTTCTGCAACAGGACTGCAGCCACTGTATGTTCTGAAGAAAAGGAAAAAATAAGGAAATCTTTTGAAAAGTCTGGGCTGATTAGGACTGGCACCCGGGTGAGTGCATTTTTTACCAATTCGAAGGATCTTTTGGCTTCTAGAGTCCACTTCACTCCAACTTCTTTTTTGAGCATATTAGTCATGTTTCTAAGGAGCTCTGCTAACTTGGGAATAAACCTCCTTAAGAAGTTAATTTTTCCAATAAAGGACTGCAATTATTTTATGTTCCTTGGGTTGCTAATATGTAGTATTCCCTCAACTCTTTTTGGATCTATTTTAATCCCCCTTTTTGATATAATATGACCAAGGAGTTTACCCTCTTGTAGGCCAAATACTGTCTTTGTGGGATTTAAAGATAGACCAAATCTTCTGCATTTTTCAAAGACCTTCCTTAGATGTTTAAGGTGTTCTTCATCAGATTTGGAATAAAAATTTATGTCATCAAGGTAAATTACAATGAAGTGCCCTATCTCTTCTGAAAATGCAATGTCCATGGCCCTTTGAAAAGTGGCCCCAGCATTCATTAATCCTAAAGGAATTTTCACATACATGAAAGTGCCCCAAGGAGTAGTGAAAGTTGTCTTGAGTTGATCTTATGGGAGTACTAAAACCTGGTTATACCCTGAAAAACCATCTAACAGAGAAATCCTTTTTGAACCAACTACCCTTTGCAGGATGTGTTCCATTTTGGGTAAGGGGTAATTGTCCTTTAGGGAGGCTCTGTTAAGGTTTCTAAAATCAATGCACAATCTGATTTCTCCTGTCTTTTTCCTCACGGCTACAAGGTTAGAAACCCAATCTGAAAACCTCATAGGCACAATGATTCCTGCCTCATACATTTTCTTGATTTCCTTTTCCACTAGAGGCAGTTGTATTGGATTAATTTGATGCAGTTTTTGCTTAAAGGGTTTTTGGTTTTCTTTCAATGGGATCTTATGCTATATGATTTCTGTATCGTATGCTTTCAAGTCTTCATAGCTCCAGGCAAACACATCAACAAACTCTTTAAATAAGTCAATGTATTTCTTTTTCATGTCTGTTGGCAAGGAGCTAGCTAATTTAATCATTTTAGGCTGATCTTTGGTGCCTATGTTGCATTCCTCGACCTCAGACTCTGTGTTTTCTACAGTGGGTTTCTTTGCTACGTCGTTAAAATCAAACAGGTCTTCTAAAGGTGCTAAACCCCTAGGTATGTTCTTGTCCTTTGACGGAAATACCTCTATGTCTTCATCTTCTGCGTCCTCGTACTCTTCAGTATGAGTTTCAAGTTTTTTAGTTAACATGTTGATTTTCACGGAGCTGAATAGTTTATCTCCCTCACAGAATTCTTTGCTAAGGCAATTTTCGTCGGATTTAGCATGTGGATCAGATAACTCAAATTCATTCTTGCCGAGCAGGAAATCCTCTATCTGCTTGCCGCCCTCAAAGACCTACCAATATTTTTCATTATCTGGCACTGCAGGCCTATATTTTGTTTGAATGATGATCTGTTTATCACCAGGTGATTCTTGACATGAACTAGCAACGTAGGCCAGCCCGTTTGCAATTATGTTTTGATTCCTTGGGACAAATACGAGTTCATATTTTGCAAACGTTTTTAGGAAATATATAGCATTATTTTGGTATACCTTTAGTCTATGATGCTTAACGACATACTCTCCATTTAGTTGTTTGATGAATAATTCTGAGTCTCCCTGAACAATTACCTTCTTGGCTCCTAGTTCTTTCAATAGATGCAATCCTAGGATGAGAGCCTTATACTCTACGATGTTGTTAGTGCATTTGAAATTTAGCCTAAACGCATGGCTCTCGGAGTAATTGTTTACAGTGTCGACCAACCATACCCCAGCTCCCGCACTCTTTTTAGTGCAAGACCCATCGAAGTTCATGCACCATAAGGGATTGTTTATAGCGTTAACATCGTTTTCATCCATATTTCCTTGTTCATCATTATGTTCTGTTTTGAGATCTGCAACATGTGGTGATGGGTCTATTTTTTTGGGATTTTCAAGGATTCCAGCGTGATGGGTAATCTTTTGTTCACATTCTTGACCTTTTCCACTCTGGTTTGTTGTTTCAACACACTGTCCAGAACTTTCTCTCCTGTTTTCTTCCATATCTAGAATTGCCATTATCCCTAGATTTGGGGCCTCTAACTAGTTGTCTAAGTCGTTGTCTTGTGGCTCTGGCTTATTTGTATATTCACGATTGTAAAGGATAAACGAATCCAGGTCTGTATGGACAGAGTAAATGGGAGAATTTTCAGGCTTTTCTGGGCTACTGACCATGAACTTCATGTGTGCCTCTCTGTATAGTCTTCTAAACTGGCTAAAGACAGGGATAGTGGCATATGTCCCATCCATCTGCATTGTACCTTTTAGTTTGGAATCCCATGATCTTGACAACAACATGTCATACTTAGGAGGCACATCAGCCACTACCACATCCATGACCATGCACTTGGCTGGGATTTGAGTTAAATTCACACAAAGGTCTTTAATTAGGCCAAGGCATTTTAATCTGCTAGAGTCAAAAGAATATAAATCCTTGTAAGGTCTAGTTATTTCTAGTCCTAGCCTTTCCATTATCACCTTTGGCATAAGGTTGTGTGAAGCTCCAGAGTAATGCATAGCATTATGCAAGATTTTGTCATGGGTATTTAGGCTGACATAAAAAGGAGGTACTACCCCTTCTTGAAATTTCCCTTCAATTTTTGGGCCAAACAAGAGAGCTGGTTGCTCATCATTCAAATTGACGATGTCACTATTTTCTCCTAAGTTTAAAGCTTTCAAAATTTGATTCTTATATACATCCTGGGTGGAAAACTCAACAAGGGGGACAGAAATTTTAATTTTGGCAATCTCCCTTTCCAAATTAAAATAAGACTGACTCTTTGAAAGATTCAATTCTGTCTTGTTGGGCACCGTTTGATTAGCAATATCAACTTTTTTATTTTCAGTATGTACAATGTTTGAATTTGTTTTATCAGGAGCATTAGCTGCAATGCTAGTGCTACTAGGTCCTTGACTTGATTTGTCACTGGTTAGGATGTCCTTAGCTTTGTTTTTACCAAAACTCTCAGTTGTCGGTTCGCTACTTTCAACAAGCACTTTAGGAGTCTTTCCAGGCTTTTTCTTAATGGTGATTTCAGAAGCCTTTGGTTTAGGATCATCTGTGTTATTTTTGCTCCTGAGGTCATATTGTTCTCAGATCTGCATGATGTCATTTTCGAATCCTAGCCTATAGTCCTCAGTTTCCAACCCTTCCTCGTTCCAACATGAGTACGAGGCTTGGTTTTCTTCTGTGGGGAAGGTATGGTCTAATTCATCCACATCCATCATATTCATGTTGGTTTCCTCTGACTCTTCTATTATTCCTTCATCCTCATCAAGGAAGTTCTCTTGAAATGGCGGGATGACCTTTTGATCAGAGTCTCTTTGTCTATTTGAGGGGTTATTTCTCCTAAAGTTCTGGTTTTGATTTTGGTTCCTGTTTTGATTGCTGACTTGGATAGTCAAGTTTTCTACCATTTTTCCTAGTCTCTCCATGGTTTTAGCTAGACTATCATATTTGGGATCTGATGCAGAAGTTGTGCTATCATCCCTATAGGTTACCTTTTTCTCAGCCCTCATCCTGGCTTTTTTCTCAATCAAGTTCGCCTCAACACTCACTGCTCCTTTTTGTATGTCTTCCAATGTATTATAATCTCTCTCCCTCAGCTGGTAGGCCATATCAGCATCAAAGCCTTCAGGGTATTTTACTAGGGCCATTCCTTGGGGAGGTTTCATGTGTGGTGGAAGAACATTGTAGACACTGTTAAATCTTGTAGAGTAGTCTCGGACACTCTCCCCTGGATTCCTTTTAAGATTCTTATATTCCACTAGGATTTGGAGAGGGTTACTTCTAAATTCCCATTTATTAATGAAAGTTTGATGTAAGGCAGGAAGATCATTAATGCTATTAGGAGGCAAAGCTTTAAACCACTTCTTCACTTCTCCTCCTAGAATTTGAGCGAAAATCCTCATTTTAATTGTTTCATCCTCTATTTCCATATAGTCAAAGGCATCTCCCATCGTAACTACATGGTGTTGAGCAGTGGAGGATTCTTTTATGGTGAAATGAGGGATTTTAGACTGATATTCATTGGGTAAAGGAGCTAAAGGCTGGGGCAGCACCAAGGGAGCATACCATGCTACCATGATTGGAGGCGGGGGTGGATTCCCAGGAGGTGGATTAACAACAGGGACAATGGATGTTGGACAAAAATATGCGGATGGACCAGGGATTGATTGTTGAGTTGATCTTGGATGAGAGACACCTAGATCAAGGAGGAAATGTAAATCAGGTGGTGTGGTTTCTCTACTACCGGGATGTTCACTTTGTTCTGGGGATGAAAGTGAAGACCATGAATCTAGCTGATCTAAATCATCGAGAGAACGTGTTCTAAATGGATTTCTTGGGTCTACTGGTAATTTTTGTAGAGCTACTAAGTTTTCAGGAACTGAGGTAGCTCTCAAGGGTGTTTTGAAAACAGTTGAGAATTTAGGAGGCTTCCTAAGTAATCTTTCAGGGTCGTCAACTGTCTCAGGTGGGTTAGGGTCAGGATAGGCTCTAGTGTTAATCTTTCTAAGAGCCACTATGCTATGCTTTTAGACCCAACTAAAAAAGAACAGTTTAACCAGGTATGACAGTCTTTGAGAGGTTAACTAATCTGTTTATAAGAAGACTTTAATCCAAAGCCCTCTTATTGAGTTTGAATGATTTTATAATGATAAGAGTTCTTCCCAGTGGAGTCTTAAGGTCTATTCAGGATTGTGGAGTCGCCAAGTGGAAGTTTTTAGCTCTTTTCTAGGTAAAAGGTTTATGTTCCATTACCATGTTTATTGACTACCAGTCTGGAAAATTTGGGGTTCTCTGCATTTCTGTAGTTGTATGGGAAACTAAGGAGTTTATAAAAGCTAGCCAAGTAACTATGAACTCAAAAAATCCCCAGTGGAGTCTCCATTATGTTAGCACCCTGTAATTGGCAAGATTTGCAAAAGTCCAACTGCAGGGGAACATCAAACTGCTTTGGGATTTCAAGGATCTAGCCCTCTTGAATCCAGAGAGGGATCTCTCTATGAATGAGCTTAAATATGTGATCTTTAAAACCTGAAATGTGATATTAGGCTAGTTATGAAGAGCTTGGGTTTTGTTTTATTTGTTTTGGTTGGGAAAAGACATGATGAAGGTGAAGGCAGTTTCAAAATGAAGGGTGAAGGTGTTTGCAAGTGAAGGAATGATTCGGCTGACAGAAAGGCAAAGAAATTTTTAACCCATTGGGCTATGGAGTCATAGGAGGATTTTAATTGGACAGCAAGGTTCAAGCAGGATCCATGGGGAAAGTTACTTATGTCAAAGGATCTCTTAAAGTGATTCTATGGAATGAAACAGAAAGGAAGTGTAGAACCAAACAAATGAAAAATAGTGAACAGCCTAAAGATCAATTAAGTGCTTTTAAACTATCTTGCTTTTAGAATATTCAATAATAAAACCAAAGATAACATTCACAAAGAGAGATTTAGATCAGGCAGGTGCTTTGAAACCAACCTGCTTCAATATATTCTAAGGAAAACACAAAAAATACTCATCATAAAGAGCAATCTAGATCAGGCAAGTACTTTTAAACCGACCTGCATTAATATAATCTTCAAAGAGAATGTTCGAATGGAGAAAAAATAGAAAATAAAGCTTTCAGTAAGAGCAGGGTACTATTCAGAGTAAATCCTAGCTCTACGTTTGTTGCTCTCTATTAGAGGAAATGGACAGAGTGAAAACATTAAAGAAAATAGCAATTGACAGTGAGGAACACATCACCGTTGACACAAATCAGGATCCCATAAATCAACAACTTGTATTTGATGTTCAAACCAGTTACAATCAGCAAGCCCGGTGGGTCTCTACAACTTCAAACTTCCCATATCAGCTTATATATCTTTAAGTTGCAAACAGGCATCGGTAGCTTCAGAATAACTATTACATACATTCAGATGTCCAGAGACCAACATTTGCTTATCTTCTACATAAGTATTTATAGAAGAACAAGGAGGTGGAATTTGATGAAAAGATCTTTTGGGTCATTTAATACAGATTGATGACTCTTCGGCCTTTGAAGGCCTCGATGAAGAAATTTACAGGTGTTTATTTGCATTAATTGATTTACACTTAGGATTAAGCTCGGCGGGAGCTTTTGTTGACTTTGGAGGCTCGGTGTCACGTTGAAATAACTCTGTTGCTGCTCCCTGAGGTCTAATGATTAGCTTTTGGGCTGTTCTGTAATCTTTAAAATAGTTTTGCCGAAAATTAGAGATAAGATCTTTGATTTGTATTAATTTTTCAGCCATCCTCGGGTAAACATCTCTTGTTTCATAAAATGACTAAGCCTTCTATGATTACTGCAAGGTTGCAGGTGTTTTTAGGAGCTGGAGAGGGTTCGATTAGCCTCTGCTTCAAGTGGTGGAGGCTTTCTCGAGTCGAAAGATGTCTTCATTTCTTCCCAAAACACTTTTAAGTTACTTGAGATCTATGTTTTCGGTCTGATCCGGCTTATCTTGTGTCTTCTGGTCTTTATGATGCTTTTATTCGTGGATTTTGACTTTGATTCACTGAATACGTGCCTTAATCCTTCAAACTGTGCTGGGAAGTCTTCAAACATTGATACTCTTTGTTTCTTCAATGTATTGATGTGTCTTGTTAATGTGCAGGCCATGCGGGGCTCATATGGCATCAATGCCTCATGAAACAATGATGAAACTTTGCATCCAAACCTTGCGAATGGTCTCCATTGATGAATCAATGGCACAGGAAATGTCTTTCCTGGCCTTTGGCCTTTCTTTTGATACTATGGAAAACTAGTAATCCCTGCAAAATACACAAAATATTAAGAAATCCTGCGTTGTTGGGTTCACTGCTTCAGAGGCGTGGGATGAGAGCAGAGTCGTTGGATGGCATCATCCAATGGTGGATATTAGCCGAGAGGAGCTTTAAAAGCAGCAGAAGGAAGAATTGAACAGAACCGTTGATCGCACGATGATCGACGGTGGAGATTGGTTTTGAAAACCCTTTGGTGAAAGGTGGAGGGCGGTGGTATGAGGCGAGATTAGATCCGGGCCGTCCGATATGGACACATGGACGGTCCAGATTCAATCGGAGGATCGTAATCAACGGGACAGAAACAAAGGGTGTGATGAAAATCTCCGATGCAATTGTGCGATCAAGAGGGCCGAGGCGATCAAGCGATGGTCGTTGATATGAGGATCAGATCAACGGTGGGGTGTGAATCGGAGGGATGACCGATCGGGGGAAGAAATCAATGCTTGCGATTGAAACTTGTGATGTGATTTAGCGTTGTCCATTCAATCAGTTTAAGATCAACGGTGGATTATGCACCAGTGAAAAAACCCTTTAACACTTTATAAAACCCAAATTTTCGAATAATACAAAGTTTTTGGTGGATCGGAGCGGCATATTTATATATAACATGATTGGCGCCCAATTGCGGGGCCATTGGATATATGGAATATGATGGGCCCGGAGTGTTACATAACAAAGGGCCAATCACATCAGAACTATCGGGCCCAGTCTTTCAATCAACCCATTGTAAAGAATCCCCGATGTGATTAAGCGCTTCGGGACTTCAACACTTGGTCCCGAGGTGTAAGTTATATGGGATGAAAGCGAAGGGGGCGGGTTTTTATATAACAAGGGCCAATTGCAATCAGAGCTTTCGGGCCCGGTCTTTCAATCAACCCATTCGTATTTCTCCGATGCGATTGTGCATTGGTCTTTTTGATCTAACCATTTTTATATTATAAAAAAACATTGTATGGGCGCGTTAGACCAAACTTTAGGTAAAAGGGTTTTTGGATTTATGAAAGAAATAATGGATCGGAGATGGATTTTCAAAAAAATTTAGCACCCGATTGCGGGCCTAAAGGGTCATAGAAGGTAACAGCATGATCGGGGGCTGCGACACACAAGGCCAATCGCATCGAAATTTTTTTTCAACACAATGAAAACAGAGTTGTGCACTTTGGATTTTGTACGATGTGATAAGTGCTAAAAGGCTTAGCACTTGGTCTTAGCACCATGGGCATATGGTGGGGAAGTGGCTGAGACTTGGCCCAAAGGGGCTTAAACCCTTAATACAAAATGGGTTTTTTCATGATTTTCTCTGGTTTTCAAAGGAATTCGAGGGTTTCGCTATAGTTTAAAAAGGAGTTTTAAACTATGCTAGGTGGATTATATGAAGGGAAAAATGAGGAAAAATGGAAATCAGAGGAAAATGATGGGGAAAAAGAGCAAAAATGAAGGTTAGCTTGTGAGTGAAGGAAGGGGAGGAAAGGGGATTTTGCAGCAGTTCTCTCAAGGAATTTTTAGCAGAATTTCTGAGTTCTGAAGGGAAATAGCAGTGAAGATTTTTTTAGACCTGGGCATGAGATCTTCCAGAGGCTTCAAGAGACAACATTTGGCAATGAAATTGTTTCTTGAAGGCTCCAACAAATGTTTTGGCCACCTTTTGATAGAACAAATTTTATAGGTGGCCAACACTATGCAGAGCACTTTGTCAAGACCAACAATGTGTTGGTGCTAGAGGAATCTCTGAAAAAGCAAGCAAACACACTAATTTTTCTAAGAGACATTAAAATGATTGAAAATGAGCAGGTAAAGTCTACTAGATTTTGATGGATAAGGACAAAACCACCACGGATGATCCTTCAATCCCCAGTATGGTCACCAATTTGTTTTACAGAAATACAAACCTATGGATAAGTATTCTTTCCCTAAGTGTGGTGGTTCACTTAGAGCAACAGAAAGAAATATATCTGACCTTTTCCTTAAAATGAATAGATAAAGGGAGAGAAACCTACTTGTAATTTGTTCGCTTTTCCTCACCTCCCTTCATCGCTTTCTTCGCTCTCAATCCAACTTAACTCGCTTGATTGATAACTTCTATGGCAAAAAAAAGATAGAAAATAACATAAAGGCAATACGATATATTCACATTAAACAAATTGAATCGATTAAACTCATTAATACACATATAACATCATTGACATGTGCATTAGGAAAGGAACAAATGTCTTTATTATGAAGTAGAAGGAAGACTACAACCAGTTGATTGATTCAATGTCACTCATCCAGCTTCAGTCCTATCCTCATCACATCCATCATCAACAATCCAATAGCATCACAGTACATGCACAATACCTCCAAGAGCTGTGATCTCACCAACATAACCCTACTTAAGACGAATTCTTGCTCTCTTGTGCACTATGTTCAGTGCTCTATTTATAAGTAGATGAAGGTAGTTTGACATAAATGAATCATTGAATGGATTTCCTAAAAATGGATGAAGAGGTTTCCTTGTTCATGGGAATAGTAGGATAAGAGGTTTAATCACTTCATGGATTCCAAATTCGAGGCTATTAGATGAGGTGAAAGCTGGAACAACTTCTAGAAGTCACTAGAGGTTTGAAAGATTCTTGGAATCCAATCAATAATGTGCTCCTAATCGACCAACACACTCTAAAGTGGGCCTAGATCCTCTGCAATGTAGCCTTACATGGGAGTAGATGCTCTGCAAAGCAGTTACAATTGTCTAGGGGTGCGTTGATGGCTCAATGGGGCACTTCAGTTGACATTTAAGCAGTGAAAATTTCATGAAGGAAGACCATTAATGGAGTGACTTTTTTAGGGCATGTCGCAACTGATTTAGAGTATTATAGACCCTAATGAATAATAATATGTGTTTTGGGATGATTCCCAAATTGACTTGTAACACATGTCCTCATGCAAACAAATACTTTGCTCATATATAGGTTTTTATGGAATCATGGCTTTGGGCAGGATTAGTTCTTGTGGAACAATCACCACATCTAGATTTGAGGGTGTTGGTTCTTTTGGAGCAACACCATTCTTATTTGACTGCCATAGATATGATTTTGAAAGCGATACAAATTGATGAATAGGATGATAGGTGACAATGGAAATGGTGCATGAGATGAGATTGTGATGGAGATAGTAATATATGTTCTAGCATGCTCTATTTTTGTGAGGCCAATGCTTATGGATGGTTCCTTTATGAAAGGAATCAATGAATTCACCCTCTGATAATATGTGTGAATGTAGGAGGGGAAGGTACTATAGCTACTTATTTTGTTTACATGAACCAATATGATTATGACCTTATTGGAGTAGCATGAAAATGGAGGATATATGAAAAACCAAATATACGGAATATGTGGTGGTTAATCATCAAAGATTTTAATGAATTAAAGAATCTTAAGACAACTTTACCTCAATTTTTACCCTTGTTGTTGAAGTGAATGATGGAATGGTTGGAGCTGATGCGACTGCTGATACAACCCGCTGAAGAAGATGAAGGATAAAATGAAGACGTTAAAAGGTCTCAACATCCACATTATCTCGAAATGTTGATGCATGTGTATTTTTTTATCATGGATTCCTGAGACAAGACAAACACCATCATCAATAATCCTCTTTACTGAAATCAAGGAAATAGGTTAAATAAAGAACAATTACTTGATCATGCTCCAAGTTTAATATACTAGCCTAACAATTGTGATAATGAAAACCATGAGTAAGCATAAGTTGGAAATGTGAATTAAACATTAAAATTATGATCATCTCTCTCCTAATATCTCTCTCCCCCCATGCCAGGTAACTTGCATGTCCTCATGCAAGAAAAACCTATGATAGAGACCAAAGTTAATTAAGATAGTAGGGCTTAGGTTTTTTCTATTAGATTCATGCTTCATTGACTTAAACTGTAGGACTAACTGGGTGAGAGAATTTAAATATGTGTCATGCAATGTAAACTTCCTTTGCATGAATAAGAAAAAGTTGTGACCAGGGATCCAGTGATGTCAAGACTTACCTTTATTATTCCAAAAGAGTAACTAATGCTAGGATACTAAAGGAATATTAATAATTTTGTTACTGCAAGGATAATGTCATCCTAAAATGGTTAACCATAGAAATTTCCAAAAAGCATCTCAAGAGTAGTACAAAGCAGTAGGTCTTCACTTTCAATAGCCTCATTAAAATAGAAGTGACATTATTTAAAAACCAAAGCATTAAAATGGATATAAATAGGGAAAAATAAGTATGACAAAATGATACCTTCTGAGGATGATTGTCTTAGTGTTACCCAAGCATATAGTTTGAAGCTCCTCTTATTCAATCAAAGTGAATCACCTACAATAAGGGTCTCACATCCATGAAAACCAAATTATTTCTGAAAGATAGAACTCCAAAGCACATTACTGAAATGATATTAAAGCCATTCTCAGAGAGATATGATAATGAGTTCAGGGAAAGATAAAAACAACCAAGTAAATCATAATGTAAAATTATGTTTAATACCATAGGCATGGCCATACTGCTAGAAAGTGTCTACAGCGTCGACAGGGATACCTCCTAACCCAATGAAATGTCTGTGTCCCACCTATTAGGTAAATATTCAGAGTCATTTAAAAGAATTTAATTTAGTTTGGGAATTAACTGAAAGCCATTGTCCTAGCTTGCTAACCAACGAACGACAGTTCCATTCACAAGAGATAACAAGAATGAACAAGTTGACTCGTGATGAGACCTCTTGTCTTCCAACTTTTCAAATTGAAATCCATTACCTTGGTTTGGTGACCAGTAGCGGTAATGTCATTCTCGTTAGGACCCATGATCATAGTAGGTCAGCTCATAATGATACCTCATATCCCTCAATTAATCCTTTTCTGTGTTGGAATAGGGTCTCCTATAAGCTGCGAAACTGGTCCATTTTGAATACTTTTGATTATATTTAGTCTAGCGCAGGGTTTTTTGGGTGGGTAAAAGCCCCAAAAGCATTGTAATGGGTAAAAGGGTAAACCAGGGGTCCGAAAACCATGGTTTATGGACCATAGGAAAGTCTAGGCTAGATTATTATAGATAGAGGAACATTTTGTATTATAAGGTAGAAGAATGAAGAGCTATTGATGTGAATTGTGGTTTAAGTTATCTGTTTGGGTTTTTGGGGAAAGGATTCCTTCTGGTTGTGTGCGCAGAGATCCAAATCCAGCTATGTGCACAGGTTGGGAAGGGAATTGTAAGAAGGAATTGAGGAATTGATGAATAAGAAAGGTTAATTAAGAACTAAATCTGTGATTACTCTTTATGTGAATCATTGATAATTACTATGTTGTACATTTTCTATATTTAAGCTGCGAAGATCTATGTAGGCGTATTTTCTGTATCTAGATCTGTTTTGTTTTTTCATGCTATGTTGTGCTACTATCCTAAAAGCATATAATTATAGATCTAGTGCACATGGATGTGAATAGAGACCTACTTGGCCCTATGTAGAATAGGGTGATCTGGGTATCACAGGGCCAAATGCAGCTCTGCTTGCATTACCCATCCTTTCTCAGGGTGCAGAAACCTGGTTCCAACACCCACCCATACTACTTCGGGTGATACTTTGACCTGTGTAAGTAGGTAATTGCCGAAAGGGCCAGTAGTATATGGGTTTGTTGGAAAACCTTGCACACCGAATCTAGATTAGGACCCCTCGAGCGAACAAATGGTTCCATTGTTGGGACCTGGAGAATCTTGAGGAAGTGATCAGGTACTAACAAGAGAATACTAGAAGTGAATGAGCGCTACTCTGGATGAAAGCACAACACGAAGCGGTAAGTATTATCAAACCACTCAAGAAGAAGATCACTCTAGCCCATTGAGAAGAGTGCCTACGCAAGGTCTGCTAGTTACCCCGACGTCAGACTCACGGGATAACAAGACCTCAACCAAAAACTCGCTAAAAAAAGACATGGTAGTACACTTGAAATTAACTACCTTTAAAGGTGCGGCCGATGAGGACATGGAGCAGTTTTGGTTCATGGCCGACTCAGTGTAGACTGCGTAGGGGGGTGGTAAGCGATACTATGAAGAGAGCATAGTTTTCCCTAGCCTTTGAAGAAAGGGCTTTGGGCTGGTATATGTGGTACATATCTCAAAATGCGAGCGCATCTCTTCAAGATATTAAGGATGCCCTAAAACAACAGTTATGGAAGCCAAAATCTTACTCTCAGTTGGTAGCAAAAGTAAAAGACTTCAAGTAAGGAGTGGCTGAGTCGATGTGGGAGGCTGATCAACAATTAAAGAAAGCAATCAGGGAAGGAGGGTTCAAGTACGATGATAGACAACACACAGATTGGTTCATTGTTATGTTTCTACCTCACTTACGTATACCAATGGGTCACCAAACCTTTGATTCGCAGGAAAAAGCCTTGGAAGCTGCCATGAAACTCGAAGCCGCACCTGAAGACGACACGATGGGGGGAGTACAACAAATTCAAGAGTAGCTTGGATCCATGCACATGGAAATACAGAGCTTACGGATGAAATGGGGAAAAGGAGCTAGTGCAGACCTCTGGTGCATATGATGTTGGGCATCTAGCAATACAAAGGACCAGTGTCCTCTATTAATGGATTACTTGCAAGTAGGAGGACCTAGTCCACTATGCCCCTTCTCCAGTGGTTCTGCGCTATGGTGCGATGACTTCTGGGTAGCGGGACTACATGATACGGCCTAGTGCCCTCGGCTAAGTATGGGTGAACTGAAGAAACAATGGTGTAGGTTTTGTCGGTTGATAGGGCACGATGAGTAGAACCATCACATGAATGAATTTTTGGTAGATCGTGGAAACCACTATAAGGTACAATCAGATCCTACGTTTCCGAGATCCCTTGCAAACTTTGATGGATCCCCTGCAAGGGGCAGTGGGGGTCGGGAGAAGTACGGCACTTATCTAGGGACTACCCAAATCACGAGTCAACAAGTACAGCTTGGGAGAAGTACGGCACTTATCTAGGGACTACCCAAATCCCACCAAGAAATCCTGCAAATATTACTGGGAGTTGGACCATGAGATCGAAGACTGCCCGATCCTGATAGCAAAAATACAGGAAAAAAAACCCGCCCCTACGCAAAAGGTGAAAATAGTTAAAACCGAGCTAAAAAATGTAGACCCAAGTGTAAAAATCATGACACACAGTGGGATGGTCACCCAAGGAGCCAAGGAAGTACTTGCCAAGGATCCCACGACTACTTCAGATGGATTGAACATCGGAGGGCAAGAAACACTAGCAGCTCCTGTGCAGCCACCAACGCACCCCAAGATAGAGGAGGAGGTGGAGCCCTTTCTGAAGGCATGTCTAAAGCTGCTACATAACCCGCAGGATGTATAAAACCTTCAAGTATTACTACATCACTGCGCAGACTGGCCCAATACAACGTCAGGGACGATGTACACCAGATATACAGTTATAAAAAACGCACCAAAAGAGAAATGTGGTTGATTGCACAGATTGGTGACTATGAGATAGATCATGTTATTCTCGATCTTGGGTCGGATGTGAATGTATTACCAAAGAAAACATGGCAACGAATAGGAGAGCCTAAATTGGAGTGGTCCACGATCCAGCTGCGCATGGCGAATCAATAGAAGATCATCCCTCTGGGAAGGTTGCCAAAAGTCATGGTAGATATTGGAGGAGTAAAAGTCTTAGCTGACTTTGAAGTTATAGAAATTTTGGAGAATGCGGATCCTTACCCTGCACTCCTAGTACTATACTAGGCTATATACGTAGGGGGTGTCATCAATCTCAAAAGCGCAACATGGTGTTTGAGAATAACTGTACGCGCGTAATAGTACCACTAGATCCTGTCGAAGGTGTGCGGTATACAGAACCAACATATGAGGAGGAGGAAATAGATCACATGGACGAAGACCAGGTTAACCCCACAACAGACGGAATACAAGGTTGGGAAAGGGACAGTGGATGCTTTTCTGACCCTGATGGAGAACTAGAGATGTGGCAAAACCGGTTACACGATGTTTCGGCATTGTGATACCCTCGGGCTGCGAGGACCGTCTACTGCATTACTTCATAGGTAAGATATCTTCCCCACTTTGATGGGTCTCGTAGTGTCCAGGAATTCCTAAGAAAACTGGAAGCTAGGGTGCCAAGAGAACGACGGCTCTGGGCCCTTAATCTGGCTTTGCGTGGGACACCTGCACGATGGTGGGATACCCACAAGAAAGCATTTCCGAACTCGGAAACATGTCGGGATAGCATGATTCTACGGTTTGCACCTCCAGCTGACGTATGCACCAAGATATTCCTCGGACCTGGGGATCCCTGCGCACATCTGTGTGCCTTGAAGACCAAATGGTCCGACCAGACTACAGAAGAATGGGTCCATTTATTCATTCATGCCTTAGGCCCTATCCCTGCCGCATGGTACTTAGATGCAGAGTTACACCAGCGCACCCGCCACTGGGAAATACTAAAAGAGGACTTTATAGGAACATTCAGAATAATTGGGGGGACGGAGATGCTCGACGAAGCTCTATAGGACATTGATGTGTTTATATTTAAGAAGTCTCACCACCACACTGCACTAGCAGTCCTGACATGGGAAGCACAGATGAAAGACATAGTCAACTGCCGGAGCTTGGCGATTGATGAAGAAGAAGACAATCCGTGAAACATATCTGTTCCAGAATCTGAAGGAGAACGCACCGTTATTGGACCCTTGCTAAAGAATATTGATGTAACATAACCTCTCAAGTTGTGCAAAGTTAATGTTGGGACGAGAGAACACCCTAAGCTAGCTAAAATTGGGGACTATTGGGATGAAGGAACCGTAGGCAAAATTGCAGAGTTACTTACGGAGTATCAGGACTTATTTTTGACAAAATTTTCTGAGCTCAAAGGAATCATCGGGGAGCTAGGCATTATGCACATCACTCTGAAACCTGAGGCATGCCCCATCAAGTAGCGGCCTTACCAATTGAATCCTAAATATAAAAAAAAGGTCAAAGAAGAACTGGACAAAATTCTTACCGTAGGTATCATTGAACCAGTTGAAAAATCAGATTGGGTAAGTCCAATGGTCATCCAGGAGAAGAAGATAAAGGGGGGAATATGCATTTATGTGGATCTACACAAGTTAAATGATGCCTATGTTCATGACCCCTTCCCTATGCCCTTCTCCGATAAAATCCTTGATAGCGTGGGTGGCCAAGAGGCCTATTCCTTCATTGATGGGTTCTCAGGGTACCACCAAATTAGAATTGCACTTGAAGATTGCAGTAAGACTACATTCACGACCGAATGGGGGTCCTTTCAGTATACATTCATGCCCTTTGGTCTCAAGAATGCACCTGCCATTTTTTCAAGGGTCGTGGTTGCTGTATTCAAGGAGTTTATTCATAAGTTCCTGGAGGTTTATTTTGATGGATGGACGGTTTTTGGCATGTCTCTAACCTACAATTAATGTTGGATGCATGCCAAAAGCACCATATTTCCTTGAATATCAAGAAGTGCATCTTCTGTGTACCATTCAGAATCTTGCTCGGACACATAGTCTATCGGCAAGGATTGATGGTTGATCCAGCGAAGGTAGTCGTAATTATAAACCTAGCGGTCCCAACGACAGAAAAACAGATGCGTTCTATCCTCAGACACACCGGCTATTACAAGAAATTCATTCAAGGGTATGCTCTGATCACAACCCCTATTGAAAAACTACTAAAAAAATATGTCTCCTTTTTTTGGAATGATGAATTTCAGAAGAGATTTGAACTGCTCAAGGAGAAGATGATCTCTGCACCCATACTAATATTTCCTAACTGGTCAAAGGAATTTCATGTACATGTGGATGTATTAGGTATCGCCTTGGGCACTATCCTCTCTCAACCTGGAGAAGGAGATATTGATCACCCAGTTGCCTTTGAAAGTCGAAAACTCTCGGGCACAGAACGAAACTACTCTACCACTGAGTGCGAAGGACTGGATATGGTATACGTGTTACAGAAATATCGGCACTATTTTCTGGGTGGACACTTTAAAATGTTCACTGATAATTCGGCTTTGAAATACCTAATCAACAAGCCTATGTTGGGGGGGAAGATTTCCCGCTGGCTGTTTCTATTCCACGAATATGATTTTGAGATCATCGTTAAGCCCGGAAGGTTGAATGTAGGCCCAGATCATCTGTCTCACATCAAAACAGGGGAAGAGCCTACTAACTTGGAGGAGGGATTACTAGATGTGAAATTGTTCGCCATTAGGGTGGTTGACGCACACTTTGTTGATACCATTGAGTTCCTCACTACAGGTGTGGCTCCTGTAGAAGAAGGAGTTGGTCACTCGGGCAATGGACTTTACTATCATCGCTGGTCAGCTATACAAGCTAGGTGTGGATGAAATACTATGCAGATATGTCTTAGAACATGAACGACCTGCCGTTCTAGCAGAAGCACACGAAGGTGTTGCAGGAGGCCACTATGCAGGACGAGCTACGACACAAAATATTTTGAGGGCTGGGTTATGGTGGCTTACCCTGCATCAGGATTCTTACACCTATTGTAGATCATGTGATACATGCCAATGAACATGACTACCCTTGTGCCGAGATGAGATGCGATTACAGCCTCAAATGGCTCTACAAGATTTTTGACAAATGGGCCATTGAATTTATCAGGCACATCAATCTGCCTGGAAAGAAAACGAGTTCGCACTACATTATTACTGCCATTAACTATGTCACTTGATAGGCTGAGGCACAAGCGATGAAGGATTGTACTACGGATACTGCTATGCACTTCATCTTTGTGCAGATTCTGACTAGGTTTGGCTGCCCAAAGATCCTAATGAGTGATAGAGGTACACACTTCATTAACCAAATGATTCAAGCCCTGAATGAGGAATTCTGGATCCACCATGCCAAAAGTACACCATACCACCCCTTGGAAAATGGGGCGGTTGAAGCTTTTAACAAAATTTTGGAATAAGCCTTAACTAAGGTTTGTAATGCCAATTGAAGTGACTGGGATGTTCGCATTCCCTCTGTTCTATGGGCCTACTGAACGACCTACAAGAAGATGACACGAAAGACCCCCTTCTGAATGGTCTATGGAAAGGAGGCCATTATGCCCATAGAATACATTGTTCCTAGCCTACACATCGCAGCCTTTATAAATATGGCAGACCTAGATATCATAGAGGAACGTCTTGTGCAACTTGTGGCTTTGGAGGAAGATTAGTTTATTGCTAATTTTCATCAACAGGTTCAGAAGGCTCGTGATAAAGCCTGACACGATTGAAATATTCACAAAAATACATTCATCAAAGACGATCTCGTCCTATTATACGATATTCAGTGTGAAACACTCGGGCAAATTCCAACAGCACTGGCTTGGGCCCTACGCAGTTAAGGAGATCACGGATGGTGGAGTAGTCTAGCTAGCTACCCTCTGCAGTGACGTCTTACCTAGCTTTTTCAATGGTAGTCAACTCAAGCCATACTAGGCTAAATGACTATATGGCGGCCACAATGATTTGGGACGAGTCACAAGATTGTGTTGGGGGATTGTTGGAACAGGGTATCCTACAAGTTGCGAAACTAGTCCATTTTGAATACTTTTGATTAGATCTAGTCTAGCGTAGGGGTTTTGGGGTGGGTCAAAGCCCCGAAAGCATTGTAATGGGTAAAAGGGTAAACTAGGGGGTCTGAAAAGCACGGTTTGAGGATCATAGGAAAGTCTAGGCTAGATTATTATAAATAGAGGAACATTTTGTATTGTAAGGTAGAAGAATGAAGAGCTATTGATGCAAATTGTGGTTTAAGTTATCTGTTTGGGTTTTTGGAGAAAGGACTCTTGCTGGCTGTGTGCGTGGAGATCCAAGTCTAGCTGTGTGCGAACCCAGCTGTTGTGTGCGCAGGTTGGGAAGGGAATTGTAAGAAGGAATTGAGGAATTGATGAATAAGAAAGGTTGATTAAGAAGTGAATCTATGAGTACTCTTTGTGTGAATCATTGATAATTACTGCATTGTGCATTTTCTGTATTTAAGTTGTGAAGATCTATGTAGGCATACTTTCTATATCTAGATATATTTTGTTCTGTTCATGCTATGATGTGCTACTGTCCTAAAAGCATATAATTATAGATCTAGCGCACGTGGATGTGAATAGAGACTTATTTGGCCCTGCGCAGAACAGGGTGATCTAGGTATCACGGGGCCAAACACAGCTTTGCTTGCCTTACCCATCCTTTCTCAAGGTGTGGAAACCTGGTTCCAACACCCACCCATACTACTTCGGGTGAGACTTTGACCTGCACAAGTAGGTCACTGCTGAAAGGGCCAGTAGTATAGGGGTTTGCTGAAAAACCTTGAACACCAAACCTGGGTCAGGACCCCTCAAGCCAACATTATGTTAAAAAACTTTAATTATGATTAACCTCAAATAGGTTACTTAATCGGTGGGGAGGAAAATCTACTCCTTAAGATCGTAGGATGGCATGAATTTTTTTTAATTACTAATCTTTATTGGTTGGTCCTCCTGCCCTAAAGACTCATATTTTTTTTAAAAACATCTCAGATAATGACTGAAATATTCCTCGAGTTGATCATGATAGGGTTCTTATGAGAGCTCATTATAGTTTTATAGGAGTGGTTCACCATAGGAGACTTTTCATCAATACCTTCAAAGAGACACTTAAAAAGGTTTCTTGGATGATAGTATGTCAAAATTATGAATGGAAAGTATAACAATGACAATTTCCCTAACTGTCCCAGTAAATAATCTTGGCCAATAATCAAAGTCACCTTATCAAATATGAGGCATTAAGAGTGAATTTATTATGACAAGTCTTACCACAAGAGTGTATAATGAAAGAAATCTCAATAGTTGTGCCTTAGGAATTGCAGTTTAAATAATGTTGTTGTAAAAATTTTATTTCAAATGAAAATACTACCTTACCCTACTTTAGAGAGAGGAATATCTCCTTCAAGTGTAGGAGTACTTCCAATGTAATCATCTGCATATAATGCTAAATATACTCATACTCATTTTTAAATAATAAACGTCAACACATACTAGAGTATGAGAAACTAGTTGCTTTAATTGATATGGTACCAAGAGTTGTTGAATGATGAGGGAATGGGGTGTGTTGACGACTACTTGAAACCAGGATTCAATGAGATCCACATATTTATGATTCTCCAACTTATGCAAGTATTCCATGGTTTGATAATCACTCTCTTGGAGGCATAAGGGATCTAGTGAAATAAAAAAGATAAATCCCTCAAGTTCAAGATCAAATATTTTCTTTTTAGATTGACAAGGATGATTAAGGGAAATTATAGGGTTTTGAGATTCAACAACAGTTTTAGAATAGGTTCCAATTATATATTTCTCCTATGATGGTCTTTGAATTAGATATTCCTGGGGTGAATTCTTTGTAGCGATGGGAGATGTTTCCAGACTCACCCCTTCCCCCAACCTTGAAGATATATCATTTTGTTGAGTGGGAGAATCAACACGAAGAACAAGTGTTTTAAATTTTTGTGCAACATCCTTGTTTGGATTAGGGTCTAAGCTATGGTTTGAACTATGATTTGATTTAAGGTTTGGAATAGGCTTTGGATTTGGATTAAAGCTAGGTCTAGGGTTTAGATTAGGGTTAGGGTATGGATTAGGATAAGGACTAGACTATGGATTTTGGTTAGGGTTAAAGAAATGTTGCATAGGTAGTTAAGACCATGAAGGATGATAACTTGATGACACATTGAATGGAAATTGTGATTGTTGTTGATTTTTCATGAAATTTTTCCCTAGGGAAAAGGTTCCAAACCATGGCGATATATGACTTGAAGAAGAGGGCCAAGGAGAGAGAGCCACTGTGGCCATGAAGTAGGGTATTCAATTGGAGGTGGACTAAAATTTTTCCATGGAACTGCAAGATTATAAATCTCTTGAGGAACCTTCTCAAGAGAATAAACATTATTCCAAGTATAAAATGGTGATGGGTTTTGAGTTATACCTCGAAGTTGATTCGATTCCTTAATTTATTTCCTAAGTAGCTTCCGTAATCATGGCAGTGATGGGAAATGTTTCGTTGCATGACCATCCTCACAAATTTTGCAAACTTTCATACTGCTAAGTGGGAATTTTCCAAGGAAGTTATTCTTTCTACAGTCGGCACAAAATATAAGCATTGGTTCCTCATCCTCCTTTTGTTCCTACAAATCATCCAATTTCAAAATCAAAGATTTAATAATCTTAAATTTATGTTCAAGAAAAATATTAAATTTTACACTTGTGAATTCTTCATTGATGACTTATACGTCTCTGTAGTAGCATCAAAACTCCTCATTAAATGATTCCTCAAAACACTATTCTCTTTTTCTCAACAACCCAACTGGTATATTCTATCATCACATGGATTAGTACACAAGGATTCTTACAAAAAAATTTTATCTTTAAAGAGTTCGAAATTTTAATCA
This sequence comes from Pinus albicaulis, assembly GCA_034641835.2. Classification (NCBI taxonomy): domain Eukaryota; kingdom Viridiplantae; phylum Streptophyta; class Pinopsida; order Pinales; family Pinaceae; genus Pinus; species Pinus albicaulis. The sequence goes on from CM076582.1 coordinate 1,451,407,110, forward strand.
AAATGATTTAAAACTGCTAATTGCAATAAAAATCACCAAACTTGCTTACTTGGACAACCAAAATTTGGAGCAATCCCACCATAGTGGATGCGTGGCTCTTCACTCACGTCTTACTATACACTCTCCTCCCTTTGGTTGTCCTGCAACTAAGATCACACAAAAAACTTATGAAAGAAACTAGGCTCTAATCCATTTAGCACCTCCCTCAGAAGGGCGCCAAAATTTTGGGGACATTATATTTGTTATATTTTCCAACATTAAATTATAAATTTGGGACTCGTAAGCTTCGAGGTGCAAACACAGGTAACACGTGATCTGAGCATTTAACCTAAACTAAAGTACGAAATCAACTTGTTTTTTTAAGTAAAAAATCATTTTCTAGTTTAATTTTTCTAATGATGAATATAAATAAATATAATTAAGGTTTCCTATGAATTAAAACACATAACCAACTACCATTCAAATAAAGCTTCAATAAATTAAATGGAAATCGCAATTCATGTAACTAATTTTAATAAAAACAATTAAAAACAACACTAACTCTATGACGTCAATCCCAATCCAAACAAATCTAATTTCAATTCCCCGGAGAAAATAAGACAAGATAAAAATAATTTTAAACCAAATTTTTAATCACACATACAATTTTGATTGAAAATTTAAATCAATGCTCAAGCAATACAAATTACAATTTTAATATAAATAAATGGGAAAACTAAATCTAAAATCTATTTAATCCAAGTACAAGAATCCAAAACTAATTCAAAACAAAATTAAGACTATGCTAAATCTCAATCTCCATAGAATTCATTCTCACGAAAGAAATTGGACAATTAAAACAAAACTAATCTATTTCCTGGAATGCATAAAACAAATCAATACGAACTAACCTCTTGATTTTCCCTAGCATCACTCTACAAGCACTCAAAAGAAAACTAAATATAAAATCATTGACCTTCACTAACTATGTCAACGTACTTCAGATTTAAAAGACTCTACAAATCGAAATATGCTCTAGATTTACTTCAAAGACTCACGCTGCTAAAAAATAGAATTCAACGATAAAACTCACTCTACTAATCAATAAAACTTACACTATGAGACAATGAAACTCACACATGAGTAATTTGATTCTGAACTTAAGACACCACTACTCTGGAAATAAACCTATGGATGCTATTTCAAATTCATGTTAATGTCTCCAAGGTTGGCTTTCAAAACACACTCACATTGTTCGATGATTTTGAAACTGCAAAGGCTCGAAAAGAAATTCTCAAACACAGGAGTAACTTCTAAGTTTAGAATGAAATTCAAAAGAAATCAAACATTGTATATGTGCAACTTGTAATTAAAAATACATCCTTATGCACTATCACTGCATAGATCTATGAACTCACACTTTGCAAAAAATCAAATCCACTGCTAGTAATCGCAAACACTCACATAGAACTTGCACTATTAAATCATTGTTTTAATGCATCCACATAGTCATTCAATACAATTATGCCTGTAAGTACTTCAACACAACATAGTGCCTTATGGAAACAGATTAATGCTCTGTAAAAAATGATCAAGCATGATATGCAATAAATGTCATGAATTCCAAAACTGAAGCAACACAAGACCAAATATAATTGAAATCTTAATGGAATCAAATCACAATCTTCTTAATCATGCTATAGAATTCACAAGTTCCGTAATAAAGAAACACAATTTAATTTAATCTACCTACGAAAAGAACTAAGTCCCAGACCGGTGGGCCCTTTTCACACATGGGAAGGTTAAAACCTACATTGAGAAGAAGATCTTCACTTATTCAAGCTAGAAATGCATTGTAATGGTACTCATGAAAATTCAAATCAACATACACCCATTATATTACTAGAACAAGTCGTGAATTAAGATAAAGAAAGTCTGCAATAGCATGAAGTTCTGCATACACACTGACAACTAAAATATTTTTTCCTCCCCATAATATATGCTGAGCTCTGCCTTTTATACAGAGTTGTTGATGAAAACATATTAATTACATTCTAGATGAGACATAACAGCAAACAAACAAATGTTGTTTGTAATTTCTGTAGATGGCCTTTGAATAGCTTATGGTTGGATTTGTGTTGATCAATGCATGGATGGAGGAGCCGCTTCCATGTTTAACTCATCCAATCGTGTTCTTCGATGTGGCTAACCCAAAACCTTAGCCAAATTTGCCAAACGATTCACGTTCAACCCATTTCTGTATTTAAAACATCACTTAACAATTGTTTTAGCCTTCACTCCTTTTTGGTGATGAATTTTGTTGAATGGTTTCTGGTTATATGAAACATGGTATTCTGAATGTGATTCAATTCTCTTAATGTTGAGATTCCTCACCATTTGATCATGGACTTCATATTTTCAGCTACAACAATCTCGTTCCATACTCAACTTGTAGCAACTAGTTTTACTTGTGGAGAGTTCTGGCAATGAAGCCCTGCAAAAATTAAACTTAGCAAAACCCTCATCAGTAAATCATGGCATAATCATCGTTAATCATATAAAATCTAAGAAAACTAATGATAACCAGCAATGGAGTGTAATTAACAGCAAGTTATGGAATTAGGGTATGGAACAGGTTAAAAACCTAGGGTTTTAGGGTATGAACAGTGATATTTCTTGATGAAAACATGGACAGATTTGAGGCCCAATAGGAATACATCTCCATGGATTACATGTTGGGCCTTCCTTCTACTAAGCATGGAAACAACTGTGTTTTTGTGTTCATCGACAGATTCTCGAAGATGGCCATTATGGCGATCTGCAAGAAGAATATCATAACAGAAGCTACTGCTAAAGTCCTCTTTGAATGAGTGTGGGTGCACTTTGGGATCCCACAGTCTATCATCTCAGATTAGGACAACAGGTTCCTCAGCACATTTTTTTCCAGCCTCTAGTCAATTTTGGACACCAAGCTCACCAAGCCCACAACTTTCCATCACCAAACTGATGGTCGGACAGAGGTCGTCAACACGATGATCGTACACATTCTGCGCATGTAAAATTCAATGCATCCACACACATGGGATGAGAGTCTTCCTTATGTACAACATAGTTATAATTGGGTTCTCCACATCTCAAGTGGCCACAGCCCCTTTTAGGTGGGCTTGGGATTCCAACCACTATGTCCCATTCACATAGCCATGCTAGTTGCGACTACTCAAGTCGATTCGGCTCATGTCCAATGTGAAGATGACAAAGAAAACAGCTTCATTGAGCACATTCAACACATCCATTAATAGGTTCATGACATATTGGACAGATCAAATGCTAAGTACAAGCAATGACATGATCAACATCAGGTGCCACACAACTTCCAGGTAGGTGACAAAGTGTGGCTACATTTGCAGAAGGAAAGTCTCGTTGGACCCCACTACAAGTTTCACCCACTCTGATATGGGTCGTATACCATCACCAAGGCTATAGGGGCCAATGCCTTTGAGCTTAGGATATCACCATTCCTTGGTCTACACCTAGTGTTCAATGTGGACCGCCTTCGACCTTACTTCTCACCTCTATTGGACACCTCCGACATTGCATAACAACTCAAAGCAACAGATTTAAACCCGGATCGCATGGAATAGGCCACCACGGATCATATCATGGACATGAAAATCAATAACACTCACTAGAATAAGATCCAACTATACTGGGTTGTCAAATATGGCCAACTCCTACACCATGGAAAGTGGTTCACCAGGTACCAAGCTCAGCAGAAGTTTCCCCATCTCATGGAGGAACTTAATGCACTGGGGACCATTGATTCCTAAGTGGGGAGGAATGATCTAGGTGGATATTGGTGGCCACCCACCTATTACACTTAGGGCCCCCACCATTATTTCTTTCAGTTTTATAGTTTCCTTAATTGTAGCACAATTTACTATTTTTAGCAGTTTTTCGAGTCCTGAATGTTCAGAGCTGTTTGGAGGCCCTAAACGGGGTTTCTTGGGAAACCCATGAGCAACATGGAATTTCCTTTTATTTATCTCACATCAAAATTTCTAGTCCTCAGGTAGATATTTATAACGAGGTATTGTGAACTTCAAATGAAGATCATATGGCAAAGTTGCATCCCCCGGAAGTTGATGTACCAATTTACCCAAACGGGGCCCATAGTTTTGCCGCTTCATCTCCTAGGGTTAGATTTTTGGATGTTTAGGGTTTTCCATTATTTCTCAATAATAAATAGGCCCTCGAGCCTCATTGTAACACAATTTAGAGGCCTGTAGCTTCCACATATCTTCTCATAGATAAGATACTAGTGCCCTAGCTAGTTTATTTTCATCTCTTCTGTAAACAAATTTCAGTTCTTTGATATTAATGAAATGAAGTGTTCTTTCCACTGCATCTTTGTATTTATGGTTATATGTGTATTTTGTTACGTTATTTTATAAATTTGGATCACATACGCATTGTTTCTAAGGGCATAATACGTAGATATGTGCTTTGTTTCTAAATATGAACGATGTAGTTCGAGAAAATTTCAGAAAAAATAAAAATTCAATCAAACAATTAACAAAATCCAAAATTTCACTATCTTGTAGACACTTCGATAAGGTTCAAAATTAAAAAAAAGGAGACAATGAAGAATAATATGTTCCCCAGTATGATCACCAATTTTTTATGGCAGACTACTTGCTAATGTGGATAGAAGCAATCTCCCTATACTCGATGACTGGCTCTAGTAACAAACAGAGAAACCTAGAAAATATTTCCCTAAATTTATCTATATTGAATCGTAAACAAGAATGGTAAGAGATGAAATCCATACCTTTCACGAAATGTTTGATGAGGATCCCCAGTATGGTTCGATACAACTCCTTAATGCTTAGAAATAAGATCTGCAAACATAGAAATAACAAGAGATCAAAATCATATGATGAATAAATAATTCAATACAACTCATACTAGTGATCAAGGAAGCTAGTACCTAATATCATTTCAATGGACAAATGGAAGCAAAGTACAACATACATCAATTCCATTGAACAATACATTGGGAAGAAAAACTCATTTGTATTAATCTTAGAAATAAAGGAGTTATACAACCTTGGCCTTGATGAAGTGTGCCTCCTCCCAATGATCTCCATTCTTCTCCTTGGATGACAATCCTTCCAACCTTATTTTAGCAGCATAATTTTACCTTCAGTAATCCTCCCAAACCCTTTGGCATGTGTTTTATTTATAGGCTAAGAGGAGCCTTGAGATCCTCATCTCAAGGATGAGATTCTCAAAATGTGGGATTAGGATTCCTTAAAGAATGGGAATTATCTCCATGAACAAAGGGATCATGCTCGAATAAGCATCACCTCAAAGCTTTCAGTTGGGAAATATTTCCCCAACAAATCTTCTATATTTCACTTTTTTACTTTTACTTTCGTTGAGTCGTGTGCACAGTTTATAGTGGAAGACAAAGCGCACTTTTTCGCTGGATTTAATGGTCAAAACTATGTATGCGTAGAAGTTGGCTGGGAAACTGCTTAGGTGACTAAAAGTAGGTTTTTAGACCATGAAATTAGGAATTCTCATTCTCATTAGGATTTTTTAAACTTCTAACCTTGCAATGGAATTATTTGGAACACATTGATGGATAGTGAAAGATCCGGTTTGACGGTCATTTACCATGGTGACAAAATGACGTGTAACACAAGCATAAGTAGAAAAAAATAGATCAATAAATCCAAATATCTAAGGAAAATTAACCCTCATAGTACATATTTTGGATTTCAATGTATACTTTTATCAAATTTTTTGTGACGGATTATCTAGTGGAATATATATGACAATTTATGGATCATCCCAATCATGGAAAATATTAAAGGAGGCAAGGGGCATGTTTTCACTTCTATTATTTAATCACTTTATGAAGGATTCAATGAGAATGTGGATAAGCTTTTTTATTTCCCATGTAACCAAGCATCGAACCCTTCAACCTATAGGTAAGGGTAAGATGTCCTTAAGGAGTCAAGGCCATTACAATAATATACTCAATATAAGCTCAACATGTCACTTGTGGGAATTTAACAAGGGTCAAGAGGATAACAATATTCCTCCCAACCACATGAGATAAACCTAGCTAAAGATAATGTAGATAAGCTCTCTAAGGAGGTTTTAATTTTGTAGGAGGGTTTGTTTTATGAAACTAGATAAAATGGAGGATTTCTATCAAATGGGACTCAATCACGCTACTATTGTTTAGTGGTTCAAGGATGGATAATTTGTGATGAAGTGGTTACCTTTTAGTTGTTGAAATTTGCAACAAGAAGCAGCGAAATTGGAATCCAGAAAGGAAAAAAACTGACCACATAACTGGTGTAGGATTCCAGCCACACATGAGTGAGGAATTGAGTTACACACTAGCGCTAAATGTGGGCGTCTAATTTATTTATCCCTTAAATATATTGGAAATTAAATTGTAATTCATCTTATAACAACTTGTATATGTTAACTAAGTCAGAAAGACTGAGTTAGCTCAATAAATTCGAGTTGAGGGTCAAAGGTGAGGGATGTAGAGTGATTCTATTATTTTGGGGGTCAAGTTGCAGTTAATGCATTAGTTTAGTGCATGTGTAATCAGTTAACTCAAATTAATTGAGTTAAAATCAGTTTAACTAGTTCTAACTAAGTGATGAGCTAGTGAGAGGTCAAGTGAATTAAATTAGATTAAATTCACAATTAGTGATCTATTATATAACTGATGATTCATTATTATTAGCTGCATGCATGTCAATTTTGATGATGACCGAGTTGAGACAGAGGTTAAAGGGAAGTTAACTATTAGTTGTATTATTAGCGAATTTCCCAGGCGCAATTATAAAGTCAGAGGAAGGCTCATGAAGGATTGCGCAATAAAGAAAGGTTCAATTTCCTATTTAATAGGGATTTATTTCCATAGGGATTGTGTGAGCAATATTGAGCTTAGCAGAGGCTAAGAATTGGCTAAGTGTTTGTCAATTTTTCCTAAGCTTTGCAAGTTAGTTTTAAGTAGGATCATGGTGAGACAGTCAAGAGAGTGCATGATTTTCTCGGTGTGAGAAGTCATTGTATTGTTTCATGACTATTTGACTTTGTAAAATATATGGTAAAGGGGTTTTGAGCAGTTTCTTTCCCTAGATACATATTGTGTTGTGTGATTGACTTACTTCTTTCTCTTACTTGCATGTGATTGAGCGATCATGTTTTATATTCCGCAAATATAGTAGAAGGATTCAATATCTTGTTTTAGTACATTACATGATCAGATTGAATCCATTGGTATATATTTTATATATAAATTCTACATGGTATCTGAGTGACATAAATCACAATAGAAGAGAATAAATTGAATTTGTCTTGAGTATTTTCTATTTTGTAGATTTATTCTTCAGGATCCAACAACAAATCAAGATGCCTTTCAATGGCTTGAGACTCGAATATGCACTCGAGGGAGATTTGAATTATATTGCATGGAAGGACATGATGGAGGCTATGTTGGAGGACAACAGGTTGAAGTAATTCATAGATACTGATATTCACAAGCCTGCAGCAACAGATGCCCAAATTCTTGATACATGGAAGAAGAAGGTAGAAAAGGTAAGAAGGATCTTGTTAGAGGGAGTTTGAGATCACATTGTCTCGAGTCCCCATGGGAAGGTGACTCCTTATGCTATGTGGAAGGCATTGATAGATCTGTTTCAGAACAACAACGACCAAAGGAAGTTGGCGCTAAAGGAAAAGATCAAAAAGATCAAGAAGAAGGAGGGCAAGATGGTACTAACACACTTGGCGAAGTTCACTCAATGTTGAGATGAGCTTGGAAGTGTTGGAGTGACCATGTTCAATGATGATTTGGTGAGCCTAGCACTTCTAGGCCTTCCCAAGAGCTGGCGTAGTTACTAGGACTCCGTGAATGGGAGGGAGAAGTTACCATACTGGGAGTGTTTGTGGTCTAATTTGGTAATAGAAGAAATAAGACGGAGCACCAAAGACGGAACCTACAGCACCAACAAAGAATAATATTGTGCATTAGTGGGAAAAGGAAAGAAAGTGAAGGGAAATAAGTTCCATGGTGAAGAGGGCAAGAGGGACTTTTCCAAGATCATATGTTTTCATTTTCACAAGCATGGGCACTATGCTTCAAATTGTCCACAGAAGAAGGAAATCAAGAAGGAGCCTGAACTTGCAGTGGATGAAGAATTGGCTTCACAGTTTGAGCTTGATTTTACTCTCATTGCATGCATGGCCAAAACTATAATGGGATGTATTGGAGCAGGGTCCCATGGGGTACACTTTCGATGTATTTTTGTATATGTTTTGTATATGTGTGATGTGTGGAAAAGTCGATGGACTTTGGGGTAGTTCAAAGTCCCTCTTTGATGTAAAAGGGTTTTAAGGGTAAAATGTGGACCTCAAACCATGGTTTGAGACCATAGTATCTGCCCGCTATATTGGATATAAATATATAGATCAAGCCTAAGGAAGTAATAAGTCATTATTCATTTTTTGGATCTAAGTGTTGATGCGTATGTAACACTTTTTGTAAGGGTTAAGTCTGGTTTGGGTAGTGTTGATGGCCTCAGAAATCCGTGGCAACAACAGGGGGGATAACCACCCGTTTTGGACCTTAAAGCAGTTCCTTTTCCATTTGGGGTAGTGGCTCTGACTACGTATGATGGGACCAGTTTCCCATATTTGGTTTTTATGATAATTTGTTGGATTTCTATCAAAACATTTAAGAATGATGAATTACTACAAACTAAAACAAATTTATTTCTAAATGAAAAGCTTTGAATTAAATTTAATATAACACGGGGATAATATTTAAATGTGATCTAAAGAGATATATGTTCAACCTATGATGATGAAAATCATCACAGATTTAATTGAATTATTAGTGTGTAAGATGATTCTCTTGAAAAAAAGTTAATCAAAAGAAAATGGGAGATATATCGCATTTATCTAATGACCATGTATAAAATAACTAATTTCTATCTTTATATCGTACAATAGTGCAACTGATATTTCAGACAAAAATAATTAATTCTATATATGATTCATGAAAGCTGAGTTCATCACTAACATTCAGAAACAAAAATAACATACATGATAATAGTACTAGACATGTATTACTCTGCTTATTGGATTAGTGATAATAGGCTGTATCCAATTCTTCAATCAAAGAGTCATTCAAAGAATACATAAGTGCACCAACAACGATTCAACAAAATGATATTTATAACTAAAAAAGAACATGTTCTATTACTTCATCAAGGCATCCACAAACTTACTTACAAATAATCATTCTTTGCAAATGTTCTTAACAAAATCTTGGACCATTCTCTAAATGCATGAGAAGGGTTTAAATACTAAAATTAACTACAAACTAAATTAAATTATTTACAAAAATGTAGAGGAGGTTTCAAACAACCTTTCTCTAAAAACTTAACTTAAACAATAATCTAGGAAGTTAGAACTAACAATCCTGACTTTATGGATCCTATATTTCTTTCTGAGTGTGATCACGAAGTTGGCAGATATCTAGCATTACCTTAAGTTGAGTTGGCTTTAGCATCTGTGATCGAATTTTCCCCTTGAAGATAGCATTTGAGATTATCGACTGAGACCTTTTTGCTGACTCTGTAAGGAACAGAAGATTTTGTTGCTGATGATAAGGTTTGATCAGAAAATTCTAGTAATTTTCTTGATCAAAATTATTTAATTTCATGATCATTTCTTCCTGTTGTTCTGCTCTCTGTGTCCATTTTAATTCTACTTCTTTTGTTCCTAAAAACACATCATACGTGCTTTCTTTAAGAAGTAATGTTCTAAACAATTGGCCACATAAGGGTTGAATAACCTCATTTGATTTCTTGGTTGTCTTGGTCGCTGCCTTTTCTTCTTGAATGATTTGTGCTTTCCATTCTATAAATAACAATTATTTGTGAAGCTTATCTATTTGTGGTCGATTAGCTTGTCTTCCTGCATCATAATTTTGCCACTGAATGTGTTCCTCAATTTTCTTTTCGAATTTCTCACATTCTAGTTTCTGAATTGCTATTTTTTGAATCATTGTCTTATTAGAATCAAAATAAGAATCAATCATAGAAATTTGATGACAAAATACTTTTTGCTCTTTCTTTATCATAGTATTTATATCAAGTTCTTCTCTGATGAATTATTCTAATTGTGATTGATTCTGTAGATCTTCCATTGTTCTTTCTAGATGTTCATTCTTCTCATTAAGCTCTATTTGATGTTTCAACTTGAGACTTTCAATATCTTTATAAAACTTTGTTGAACTTTCATTGATCTACTCAATGGACTTGGCTTTTTCTTCCTTCAACAACTGATCCAATTCTTGTATTATGGTTTCCTTCTTTTTCAACAATATTCTAACTTTAGTTGCCTTATCAACAGTGGCTGTGGCATATGCTCCCGCATATTGTGACAACTTAGTTAGATGATCAGTGGGATCATCTGAGGAGGCTTTCCAAAGTACATCAACTGATTCATCTATTGATTTCGGGGTTGTCTCATCAATCCTTTTTCTTTTATTCCTTTTTACTACAGCCTTGTAGCTAGGACTGTAGAAAATATCCAATGATGGAATGTCTTCAATCTGTAGGATGATTTTATCTGTAGAGTAAGCCGGTATGATTTCTTTGTCATGTATTGCTGGGATTCTCTGTAGAGGATTGACGGTTTCAACTATCTTTTGAGAAGGCTCTGGCATTTGAAAACTTGATGTTTGATTAGTGTTGACTTTTTCCTTAGGAGTATTTATTTCTTGGGAAAATTGTTCCCATTCATTTACCAGGTCTTATCCTTGAAATGATTTAGACTGATCTAATGTGCTTTGATCCTTTTGAACTGCTTCTGAATTTGATTCAGTGCCATTGTTCTTTTCTTTTTCTTGCAATTCTATTTCTTGAAGAATTTGGTTGATTTCTAAATTTTCTTTCTTAGATTCAGATTCATCCTTAGATTGATCTGACTTATCAGACTACTATTGTGATTGACTAGATTCAATTTCAGAGCCATCTTTCATTTCTTCATCGAGACTGACACTTAGAGTGTGTTTTTCATCTTCAATAACTAACAAATTCAAAGGGATATTTTTCAATCTCCTATTTTTATATACTTGAAAAGCTTCAGTGTTTTCATGACTGGAAACCCTTTTGACAATATCAGAAAAATTTTCAACGCCTTTGAGGAAGTCATCAAATTTGTCTTCTTCCTTTATGAAAGGCTTTGTTTTGAGTTTTTCCATGTAATTTTTAATTACATCGTTGGGGTCATATAATCTTCCTGGCATGAATGCCAACTTGAATAACTAAATTTTAGGAACCTCTTTGTATATATGACCGATATTAGCCAAAGCAAAGGTGTCGCACTATAGAGGGAAAGAAGGAAAAATAGCCTTTTTATCATCTTTTAGTTGCTTTGTGACACCATTGATGAGTTGATAAGCTATTTCCCTTGCAAGCATTTTATATGGAACATAGTAGTTTAAAACATGTGGAAAAGCAGAACTTCCAAATACTCGGATATATGTGAACTTTTCTTCAGCGAACCATCTGGCTATAGGAAGAATATCTTCATTGGTTTCCTTGGAAACCCTAGGAGCCTTTTTATTGAAAATCATCTAATACATGTGTAACATAACTCCATAGCAGATTTTATAAAAATGTAAGTGGAATTTAGAGTCCCAGAGTTCTTCGTGATAAATACGAATTGGGATATGGTTTTGAGTGGTCCATTTCCAACCCATGATTGGAAATGTAGAAGTGAAACAGATGGAATCCATGACATAGAAAAACATGTAAAAGGGTGAATTTTCTTGGGATGAAGCACTCCTTTTATTCCTATATTCAGTGATATTTTTGGCTAGGTAATTGGATAAAAGGTCTGCCCAATTTAAGATAGACGAATTGACGATCGCGTCAATTAGGGGAACCCAATATCTTGAGAACCTAGTACTATCAAGTTTGGAAAATATTCCACATAACATACCAGTGGCGTAACAATAAGGATTAATAATTTGTGTAATTGGGTAGATACCAGATTTATCCTACTTCAATTTCCCTTCATTGTCTTTCCATTCATGGATAACTTTGATAAGATCTGGATGTTTTGCTTTGAACATTTGCACATATCTATTATCATACTTCTGTTGCGGAGTTGGTAAATGGTACATGGTAGCTAAGTCTTCCACTTTGAAAGAACCCATAATCTCTCCTCTGAGATTCTTGAAAAATCTATCTTCAATATTTAAGTTTTCAACTCCCCACCTAATCATGTCTGTGTAAGGTAGAATCTTTGGTCTCGCAGCTATTATATGAATATGCAACCATGCAACGTCGAAAAGAGTTGCATCCAAAGTAGAATAAGTGCCTATTGCAGAAAGATTATTTTTCACTCTTGGTTCTTCATCTTCAAAAATTTTGTACATTGCTTCCCATGATGAACTACCACAGTTTTTTTTGCAAACAGTGTCTGAGAATAATGAAGACATGTCTATGTCTTTGGCGGATGGTACTTGAGACACCTCTTTACCCTTTTTACTCATTTCTGATTTCTTCAACTCAATAATTGATTTCCTGAGAGAAAAGTGAAATTATCATATAAGGAGTATCATAAAGATATATCAGTGATTTATTTCAAACTCACGCGAAAAGCTGTCAACCTATCAATCATCTCTTCGTAATTCCTTATTTAATGCTTCAGATGGCTTCTTACACACTATCCATTACTAGTTTTAAAGCCGTTAAGATATTAAATCCAATATGATATGACATAAGATGCTTTCACACGCTGAGCTTATTAAATGCGCAAATTGCAATGATTCATTATAATATTTCGTGATTGGCTCGTAAAAGTTGTGAAATGCAATATGCACAAATTGCAAATCGCAACATTTATAAGATATATTTAAAGTCTATATTATAATTTGCGCATCATGCGATTTGCGAAAACTTAAAGTGGACGCGATAGTGAAAAGGATTTATACTTTTTAGTTTATTTTCTTTTTGGGTCCACAGCTGTCTCAACTTATGTTACTTTGTTCTTAAGTCTTTACTAAATAAATTGTGATGTGAACACAATGTTTTATTTCTTTGGAAGGCTATTTTAATAGCGCATTTTTCAATTCGCTGAGTTTATGTTTTATGATTCTTTTTTGAAAATAAAATATGTGATAAGCGACGTGCTTTTTAAAGAAAAAACAGAAAATTTATTTTCTAAGTTTTTGTTGTAAGAATTTAAAACGGAATTTCTTATTTATTTCTAAAGGGTCCCTATTTATAAAATAACTGGGGGGTTGTTGTACAACACAAAAATTGGCGATTCACTTTGATGAACTAGATGTCTCTAATAAAAAATTTTGAAAATTTTAAATCCTTTTATATAAAAATAAAAGAGTTAAAGGAACGAAATTTCAAATAAGTAATATATTTTTCAAATAATGAAAAATTTCATTTATTCACTTATTCATGAGAATTCCTCTATAAAGGTATAAGTATGAAAATCAATGTTAGTCTTTACTTAGTTAAAAATAAATAGCAAATAATCTTTACAGAATTTTTTTTATGAATTTACTCTTTTATCAAAGATAGAGCCTCCGTTCCAATGGGCAGTTTTAAGCTTTTGGCAGGGTTACCGTTTACCCAGCTATGATCCATTTTTCCATCCCGTATTTCTCATCATTTTCATAAGTAAATTACATTTTTCTTTTTTATTATTATATTTTTATCTATTTAAAAGCCATTGTCTTGGCTTGGTGACCAAATAGTGACAATGCCATTCACAAATAGTAATTAAACTGATCAAGTTGGCTCTTGATGAGACCCCTTGTCTTTATGATATAATCTCAAGTCATTACATTGTTTTGGTAGACAGTATTAGTAATGTCAGTTCAAATATTTCTTTATGAACATGGTAAACAAGGTCGTGATGAGACTTATTATCTTTTAAGTTTTTCCTCTAAACTTTTTCTTTTTAATTTTATTTTGAATTTCTTTTGAAAATTATAAGATTTACTGAATGGGACGAATCATAGTTCGATGATAATTTCGAGTTGTTAGATTGCTTTTCTGTAAGAATATTTCTTACTATATTACAATTTTCTTTCGTTGACCGACAGAAGAATATTCATACTAGATAAAAATGAGAGTTCATCAAACAAAATAAGTTTTTTATTGGAATTTCATTTTTTAAGAAAGATAAAATCAATTTGTTTTTCTAAATCTTTCGATTTTCTTTCTTTAACAGTTTCATTTTAAATGAGTGAAAAAAGAAAGATCAAAAATAAATTATCTAAGATTTCCTTTTTGAAAGGCCAGCTATCAATACTAAACAAGTTTTTATTTCTATATAAAAAAAAAAAATTAATATACAAAAACAGAAGAGTTACCTTCTATGAGAAATATTTTTTTTAAATTTGTCCATTAACAGGTAAAGAATATTTTTTACTCTATAAATCATGTAACAAAAATGTTGATGAGCCAATTTTCTCAATTATTTGAAATGGTCCTAGCCATATTTTTTGGAACTTTGTATGTTTACCCTTTTCCTCATGAGCTTTGTCCCACTTTAATACCAAATCACCAATTTGAAAATATTTTGAACTAACAGAAGTTAAATCACATGAAGCTTTTATTATTTTTTGATGATGGGTATGAATTTGTTTAGCTTTTTCTCTTTCTTCTTCTAACTTAAGGATTTGATCTTGTCTAAGTTGAAGAAAGGAAGAAGGATTTTCATCAATGAATTGTACTAAAGCAAATGATGGTATCGTTATGTTTGAGGGTAGAATTGCTTCTTTTCCATAAACTAACACAAATGGTGAAATACCTATTGAAGATTTTTGGGTAATTCTATCTGCCTAAAGAGCAAACAATAATGCTTTGTGCCAATTCTTAAGATTTTGTTCTACAGTTCTTTTGATGATTCTGATAAGGTTTTTATTTGTAGATTCAACTAATCCATTTCCTTGCGGATAATAGTTAGCTGATTATTTTAATTTAAAACCTCTCTTCAAATAAAATTCTATCATGGCATTTCTAGAAAAGTAAGATGCATTATAAAATATCAAAGCTGATGGAAAGGCCAAACCTGGTATTTATGAATTGATCAATAAAATCTATAATATTTTGTGTATTGACCACCTTTAATGGGATAGATTCTACCCATTTTGTGAAATAATCAGTTGCAGTTAGAATATACCTGTGTTTTTTTGAAGAGTTAGGAGTTATTCCACCTATAATATCTAACCCCCATTGTTCAAATGGTTGTTGGATATTTACTGGTTGTAATGGGAATGATGCTTTCCTTTCTCTTCCTGCTATAATTTGACATGTTTTACTTTTTCTTGTATATTCATATGCATATTTAAATAGAGTTGGCCAATAATAACCAGCATGCAATATTTTATGAGCTGTGGTATTTCATCTGAAATGACCTCCAACTAATCCATCATGTAATTCCTACAATACTTTTTTGGCTTTAGTTTTTTCTAAACATCTTAATAATACAGAATCATAATTCTTCCTAAATAATACATCATTTATGAGTTGATATTGATTTTCTTTAAGTCTTAGATCACGCTTTTCTGTATAATTGAGATATAATGGAGCATGTCCATTTTTTAGGAAAAAATTCAAATTAGCATATTGTGATTGAGAATCGTTTAGGCTTACCTCAGATAATTGTATTTAATTTGATTGATATTTTTCTATTGGTGATTGAGAGGCTGCAGTTAACATCCTGCAAAGACCTTGTCCTTTAACAATTTTAGTTGGATGTATCTCTGCATCATATTCTTGAAGTGCAGTGACCGAATTTGCTCTCTTCTCTCCTACTTCTCGTTGTATTAATAATTTCCTTACTACTGAGTAAGGTACTATTATCTTGGTATGTGTTTTTAAGAGAAAAGGTCTGAAATGTTTCAAAGATTTAAACACAACATAGGCTTGTTTTTCCATAGCTAACTAATTTAACTCAACATCTTGAATATTAGAGCTAAAAAAAGCAATTGGTGCTTCAATGTTTTGATCATTTAACTGTGTTAAAACCGCTACAAATGATGTATCAGAAGAAAATGTGTACAACACAAAAGATTTAAGAAAATCAGGAGTTGTTAAAGAAGGAGCTTCAACAATAGCTTTTTTAATTAACTCAAAAGAATTTCTTTCTTCTTTTCCCCATCTAAAAATTGAATTTTTCTTGATCATTGACTGTAGGGGTAGGATGATTTGTGAGAAATCTATAACAACTATTTTTAAAAAATTAATTTGTCCTAAAAATGATTGCATCGCTTTTTTGTTATGTGGCAGAGGAATATTTTCAATCTCTTGAATCCTATTAGGCTCTATATGAATTCCTTTTCTAGAAACAATGAATCCCAATAATTTACCTTCTGATAAGGAAAAACAACATTTTTTTGGATTAAGGGAAATGCAATATTTTCTGCATCTTTTGAAAATGTTTTTTAAGTGACTAATATGATTGTTCCTATGCTTAGAATAAACAGTGATGTCATCCAAGTATATAACAACTGAGCTATTGATTAGTCCTCTGAAAGCTATATCCATAGCACGCTGAAATGTGGCACTAGCGTTAATCAATCCAAAAGGCATATTTTGATATACATATGTTCCCCACTTTGTTCTAAACGCAATTTTTAACCTATTATCAGGATGCACCATGATCTGATTATACCCTGAAAATCCGTCTAGAAAAGACATTAATTAAGATCCTGCAACTGATTGCAATATTTGTTCCATGGTAGGTAAGGGAAAATTATCTTTCTGACAAGCTTTATTTAAGTTCCTAAAATCTATGCAAATTCTAATGCCTCCATTATTTTTCCTAACTGGAACCGTGTTTGACACCCATTTCAAATGTCTAACAGGAAAAATGACTTTAGCTTTGAGCATTTTATTCAGTTCAGATTTAATTTGACTTTCTAAATTAGGATGACTTTTTCTACGTTTTTGTTGAACAAGCTTATCATCTGAGATCATAGGAATGGTATGTTGAATTATGGAAGTATCATATGTTTTAATATGTGAATAATCTCATGCAAAGATATCTTTATATTTTTTCAGCAATTTGATAAATGACATCCTTTCTTCATTTTTTAGACCAAGACCTAAGTTGATGTTCTGAGGTTTTTCTGGAGTACCAAGATTAATCAATTCAAAATTTAAAGTAGAACTTTGATTTTTTGAATTGGTCACCTTTTTAAACCTATCTTTCAAATCATAAAGGACCTCCATTTTGACTACAGATTTGGGAATTGGATTATTGTTTGTTTTGTCTTAAATCTGTAAATCATGTTGAGGTTCATCTAAAATTTAACCTTCATAAGCTTTGTCTAATGTAAGAAAGTCCACTATATCTGCATCATTGGTAAATACTCTCCAATTTGTTATATTGTCGGGAATGGATGGTCCAAAAATAAATTCAATTGAAAATCTATCTGGGCTAAATTCTTCAGGTGGTGTAAGTATAGATGCTACATTAGCAAGTAAATCAGCGCTCGCATTTTGTAATCTAGGGATTGTAGAGATATTGAATACAATAAAATAAGAAGTAAGATTTTGATCTAAAGTTTGATAATGTTTCAAGTGTCTAGAAATACAATGAATCATATTTCTAACTTGTTTAACTATTATTTCAAAATCTCCATATACTTGAAAATATTTACCATTCAATATTATAGCTTTATACAGACCTTGTATCAATGCTTCATATTCAGTAGTATTATTTGTGCACTGAAACTCGAGTCTACAAGCTAGCATCATTTTCTCTTCTTGTGGATTGATTAAAATGCAACCTACCCCTACACCATCTTCTGATTTCGAACCATCAAAAAATAGAGTCCAAAATAAAGATTGTTTTGGAATCTAATTGCTAAAATTAATACATTTAGAAGATTTTGTTTGAGAAAAAAATTCAATTTGAGAAATAAAAATATTTGTTGGAAAAGGTGAGACCTGAGCATTGAATGATCCAAGGAATGATTAAGTTGAATAATTTCCTATGATATTATTAGTAAAAGCTACAGGTTCATTTGGTCCTTCTAATTCAGTAACTGTATGTTTCATAAATTTCTCACGTTCAATTCTGATTTTATTTGGTTTTCCATTATATGGTAACCACATATGTGACCAATCAGTATCAAAATATCCATGTAACTTTTTAGACCAATCCCTACTTAAAATAAGACCATAAAATTCAGGGATGTCTGCGACTAAAATATCGATCACTTGTAGTACTTTTGTATTAGATGACAACTTGATAGATACTGACAACATTTCTCCAATAACTTCAACTTTTGTTCTATCCAATTGAACTATATGTATAGCTATTTTTTGAGGAATGATACTTAATTTTGTACATATTGTTCTTGGCATAATATTTGAAGAAGCCCTTGAATCAATAAGACAATTATGAACATTTTTGTTAAAAATTTCATAAGTCAAAATAAAAGGGGAAGTCTGAGAAATAGATCTATCAACAATTAAAACAAGATCATTAGAATCTACTTTGTTGGTAGATGATAGAGGTTTTCCCATATCTTTTGAAGCTTATGCTATAACTGGTGGTTGTATTGGTTCTGTAGGAATTTCTTTGAGTTCTCTAAGAAAAAATTTCTGTTGTTGTTTGAGTTTGGTCATTTCCTGTAATGAAATATTTTCTTTGATCTTTTTCATATCTTCAACTATGTTGTATTCGACTGTATCTGAAACTATTAAATTTTTAGAAGTTGTAGAAGGATCTGATAAAATTGGATTTGTCTGCACAGTTTTAGATTTTTTTTATTTTTTCTTTAGTGGGAACAAAATTTTGTTTCTGATTTGATATAATTGGATCTGAAGAAGATTTACTTCTTGTAGATACATGCATAGCTTCATTTTCTTCTTCTGTGGGAAGAATGAAATACCATAAACCATTTAGTTCAAATTCTTCTTCAAACTCTAATTCATTTTCAGAAGGTGAGGGATCTTCAGTATCTTGATTAGATCCATAATTTGAAATCTCATTTGGAGGTTGAGATATTGAAGGAGGATTTTTCTTAAATGGATGAAATGATTTTTTAGCAATTGAAGTTTCAGCAACTTGTTCCTTTATATCAATCATATCATTTGACATAGTCTTTAGCACTTTTTGAAGAACTTCAAGATCAAATGGATCTTTTCAGACTTTCTTTTTGGAATCTTGACTAAATGTCACTTTCTTTGTTTTTCTTTCTTCTGTCTCTGATCATTTTTCGAATGTTAAGATTCTTTTCTCTACTACGAGAGCTTCTTTCAAGTTTTCTAAGAGAGTAACTTTATTAGCTCTATCTACAAAAATAGCTATATTAGAAGGCAAAGAAGAAATATACCATTCTATTTGTACATCAACAGTAGGTTTAGAAGCATTTGGGATTTTATTTAATAACCTGTTAAATCTGGAGTTGAAATCTTTGATCTTTTCACCTGAATTTTTTTTAAGATTGGAAAGAGCATTGATTAAGGATGCAACAGTTCTATCATCTCCGAATTTTGCAAGAAAAACTTGTTAAAAGGTTTCCCAATCAGCAATAGATCCTACTGGAAGAGAAAAGTACCAGGATCCTGCAGATCCTTGTAAAGTGTATGGAAACAATCTAACTACAACATCTTCATGAGCAATTCATTTTAAATTCATGGCTAAAATAAAATTATTGATGTGTTCTTCAGCAGGAAGACCATCATCTAGATTATATTTAGGTAACCATTTTTCTGGATAATCTGGAAGAGGATTAGGATTTGATATTAATACAACATCAGGATTCGTCCAAGGTCGATTAGCCATAATTGGATTTGGAGTTTGTGAAGATGTAGAAGTAGATCCAGAAATAGGGGTAATGAATGAAGAACTTACAACTACAACAGTACTACTTGTGACAATATTCATTGTTTGAGTAGAAGAAATGGAAGACAGTGGAGATGTAGATTGATTAGAAGAGTGTGGAGGAATGACTGAAGGAAAATTTGATGTGACTTCACTTGTTTCTGATGTAGATCTGGATATAGAAACTTTTTTGCGATAAGATTCTAATGGAAACTCAAAAGGGGAAATTCCAAGCTTCTCACTTTTAGATCGAGTTAAAATACCAGTTTCTCTAAATAAAGAAGTAACACTTTCCTCAGAAGTTTCTCTGTTAATAGGATTTTCAGCAGAAATAGATATTCCTTCTAATTGCTGAATTAAAGACTAAAATTCAGGAGATTTGGGAGTGAATTCTGAAGTAGATGGATGATGTAATACTTCAGGAGATGATGGAAGGGTTTCTACTACTTCTGATTTCTGAGTTGGTGATCTGGATTGTGATCGGGAAGTGGTAGAATTCTTTCAGGGAGATCAACTCTTATGATGGATTTTATTTTGAATTTTAGACTTATATGCCATTCATAGTCAGGCCCTCCTTCTAGCACCAAAATTTTGATGGCCTCAGAAATCCGTGGCAACAAAATGGGGGATAACCACCCAGTCCGGACCTTAAAGCAGTTCCTTTTCCATTTGGAGTAGTGGCTTCGACTGGGTATGATGGGACCAGTTTCCCAGATTTGGTTTTTTATGATAATTTGTTGGTTTTCTATCAAAACATTTTAGAATGATGAATTACTACAAACTAAGACAAATTTATTTCTAAATGAAAAGCTTTGAATTAAATTTAATCTAACCCAGGGATAATATTTAAATGCGATCTAAAGGGATATCTATTCAATCTGTGATGATGAAAATCATCACAGATTTAATAGAATTATTACTGTGTAAGATGATTCTCTTGAAAAAATATTAATCAAAAGAAAATGGGAGATATATCGCATTTATCTGTTGACCATGTATAAAATAACTAATTTCTATCTTTATATCGTACAATAGTGAAACTTATATTTCAGACAAAAATAATTAATTCTCTATATGATTCATGAAAGCTGAGTTCATCACTAACATTTAGAAACAAAAATAACATACATGATAGGAGTACCAAATGTATATTACTCTACTTATCGGATTAGTGATAATAGGTCGTATCCAGTTCTTCAATCAAAGAGTCGTTCAAAGAATACAGAAGTGCACCAACAGTGATTCAAAAAAATGATATTTATAACTGAAAAAGGTCGTGTTCCATTACTTCATCAAGGCATCCACAAACTTAATTACAAATAAACATTCTTTGCAAATGTTCTTAACAAAATCTTGGACCCTTCTCTAAATGCATGAGAAGGGTTTAAAAACTAAAATTAACTACAAACTAAATTAAATGATTTACAAAATGTAGATGAGGTTTCAAACAACCTTTCTCTAAAAACTTAACTTAAACAATAATCTAGGAATTTAGAACTAACAATCCTGACTTTATGGATCCTATATTTCTTTCTGAGTGTGATCACGAAGTTGGAAGATATATAGCATTGCCTTAAGCTGAATTGGTTGTGATATCCGTGATCAAATTTTCCCCTTGAAGATAGCATTTGAGATTATCGACTGAGACCTTTTTTCTGACTCTGTAAGGAACAGAAGAGTTTTCTGCTGATGATAAGGTTTGATCAGAAAATTCTAGTAATTTTCTTGATCAAACTTATTGAATTTCTTGATCATTTCTTCCTGTTGTTCAGCTCTCTGTGTACATTTGAATTCTACTTCTTTTGTTCCTGAAAACACATCAGACATGATTTCCTTAAGAAGTCCTGTTCTAAACAATTGGTCACATAAGGGTTGAATAACCTCATTTGATTTGTTGGCTATCTTGGTCATTGCCTTTTCTGATTGGATGATTTGTGCTTTCCATTCTGTAAATAACAATTCTTTGTGAAGCTTATCTATTTGTGGTAGATTAGCTTGTCTTCCTGCATCATAATTTTTCCACTGAATGTGTTCCTCAATTTTCTTTTCAAAATTCTCACATTCTAGTTTCTGAATTGCTATTTGGTGAATCATGGTCTTATTAGAATCAAAATAAGAATCAATCATAGAAACTTGATGACAAAATATTTTTTGCTCTTTCTTTATCATATTATTTATATCAAGTGCTTCTCTGATGAATTTTTCTAATTGTGATTGATTATGTAGCTCTACCATTGTTCTTTCTATATGTGTCTACTTCTCATTAAGCTCTGTTTGATGTTTCAACTTGAGACTTTGAATTTCTTTATAAAACTGTGCTGAACTTTCATTGATCTGCTCAATGGACTTGGCTTTTACTTCCTTTAACAACTGGTCCAATTCTTGTATTTTGGTTTCCTTCTATTTCAACAATATTCTAACTTCAGTTTCCTTATCAACAGTGGTTGTGGCATATGCTCCTACATATTGTGACAACTTAGTTAGATGCTCAGTGGGATCATCTGAAGAGGCTTTCCAGAGTACATCAACTAATTCATCTGTTGATTTCGGGGTTGTCTCATCAATCCTTTTCCTTTTTCTTCAATATTTAAGTTTTCGACTTCCCACCTAATCATGTCTTGTAAGGTAAAATCTTTGTTCTCGCAGCTATTCTATGAATATGAGAGCATGCAACGTTGAAAAGAGTTACATCCAAATTAGAATCAGTGCATGTTGCATAAAGGTTATTTATCACTCTTGGTTCTTCATCTTCAAAAAGTTTGTACATTACTTCCCATGATGAACTACCACAATCTTTGTTGTAGATAGTGTCTGGGAATAATGAAGACATGTCTATGTCTTCGGCGGATGGTACTTGAGACACCTCTTTACCCTTTTTACTCATTTCTGATTTCTTCAACTCGATAATTGATTTCCTGAGAGCAAAGTGAAATTATCATATAAGGAGTATCATAAAGATATATCAGTGATTTATTTCAAACTCATGTGAAAAATTGTCAATCTATCAATCATCTCTTCATAATTCCTTATTTAATGTTTCACATGGCTTCGCACGAACTATCCCTTACTAGTTTTAAAGCCGTTAAGATCTTAAATCCAATCTAATATGACATAAACTACTTTCACACGCTGAGCTTATTAAATGCGCAAATCACAATGATTCATCATAATATTTCGTGATTGTCTCATAAAATTTACGAAATGCAATCTACGCTAATCGCAGATCGCAAAATTTAGAAGGTACATTTAAATTCTATATTATAATTTGCACATGATGTGATTTGCGAAAACTTAAAGTGGATGCGATAGAGAAAATGATTTATACGTTCTAGTTTATTTTCTTGTCGGGTCCACGGCTATCGCAACTTATATTACTTTGTTCTTAAGTCTTTACTAAATAAAGTGTGATGCGAACAAAACATTTTATTTCTTTGGAAGGCTATTTCAAGAGCGCATTTCACAATTCGTCGATTTTATGTTTTCTGATTCCTTTTTGAAAATAAAATATGTGATAAGCGATGTGCCTTTTAAAGAAAAAGCAGAAATTTTTATTTTCTAAGTTTTTATTGTAAGAATTTAAAACGGAATTTCTTATTTATTTCTAAAGGGTCCCTATTTATAAAAATAAATGGGGGGTTGTTGTACAGCACAACAGGTGGAAAGGCTCCTACTGGTTGTGTGCGCGGAGACCTAGTCCTCATTGTGTGCGAACTTCATTGGTTGTGTGCACGTAAGGGTAAAGTGTAAGGGAAATTCGGATGTACTGAATTGTTCTAAATCTAATACAAGGACCAATTTTAGCAAAAACATTATTTTATCTATCTGAGTTATCTATTTACTATTTTGGTCTTAAGATCGCTTTACTTTTATTTTTCTTTCTTACATCTGCGTGAATACCTCTTTTATTTATGCATGAAGTTATATTGATGGTTGAATACATGGATGAATATTCTTAAGTGATTACGCATTAGATAGATGTAGATTTGGTCTTGTTAAGATATATTTGTGACGAAGTGATCTGCGATTCTATTTTGTGATATGATGAGTATTACTCTATAATTTCTCATATATGTTAAGATCTATATAGGTTCTAAAATCAATATGTTTAGGGACACTACATTATTTTCTTCCTCAGGGTACGGAAACCTAGTTCCAGCACTCCCCCATACTACTTCGAGTGAGATTTTGATCTGTGCAAGAAGTTCATTTCTGAAAGGGCTAGTAGTTGGAGGGTTTGTTGGTTGCACGATAAACTCTAAACCTGGGTCAAGACCCCTCAAGCCAAAAAATGGTTCAATTCA
Source organism: Pinus albicaulis (assembly GCA_034641835.2). NCBI lineage: Eukaryota > Viridiplantae > Streptophyta > Pinopsida > Pinales > Pinaceae > Pinus > Pinus albicaulis. The sequence goes on from CM076582.1 coordinate 1,451,431,307, forward strand.
TGGGACCATGATCATTTTTAGGGATATTTGATGTTGTGACGCCCTTCACATAACGAGTTTGAAGATTGAATGGATATAAAGATCCTTCAATTTGTGATCCAAGAGAATTAAAGCTCTAAGATATCCGATGAAAAGTGGGTACAGAAGTACATCTATACAGAAGTTCACGAGATATTATTTTTCTCCTTTGCAATTGAGCTGCAGGAGTGGTTGTTGTGATTGACTGAATTCAATACCTGTGTGAAGGACGACGCAGTCACTGAGTGGACTCCTAAATTGATTCAGTAATTAGAAAATCTAGACAATAATATCACATGTGCAATACATCATTGGATCGATCATATTTTGGGAGGATTTGTGACTAAATTTTTCATTGATCATTTTGTGTCATACTCTGAAGCAGAAAGAATATTTTTCAAGTGTCCTAGAGGTAAGTTCATGCATTCTTTGAAGTTTATGCTGAAGATTTTATTGTGAGAACAGGGCTCTTTGTGTCAACATATTAATTGTGTCGCGAAGAGGCCCCACTACGTGTAGTGGAAAACTTTGACATGAAGACCTAGAGAAAGGATTTATTTATAGCCCTCTGAAGCATAGATCTGATAGTGACAGTGAACCAGAGACTAGTAGCTCTAGTGAATCTACACGCTCTGAAGAAGAATAAATTTCATCAAACTAGAACGATCATAAAGCCTTGATCCTCTTTTATATCGCATCCAATCCACTTCCAAAATCATCTCACAAAGCGCCCACTCCACCGCGCAGTCCATCTCCACCCCCACCTCCACCTCCCCCAGGCGTAGATATGGTCGCATCGATGAAGCTACCTACTTTCAGAGGTATTGGAAATGAAGATACTGAGCATTTTTGGCTTGTGACTAATGTTGTATGGCAAGCTCAACAAGTTAATAATGATGATATTAAGAAAGTGCATATAGCCATTTCTTTCCAAGATCATGCATTAGATTGGTATGTCAGATATGTTCAAGCGAACCCTAATGCCACCTTGGATGAAGTGAAGGATGCCCTAAAATAAAAATTCAAAAAGACTAAATCATATGCACAGTTAGTTACATAAATGAAAGAAATTCATCAGGGAGTAAATGATTCTGTGTGAGAGGCAGATCAGAGGCTGAAGCACACCGTCAGAGATGGTGGATTTACCATCGATGATACTCAACATAAGGAGTGGTTTATTGCTATGCTGCTCCCACATATGTGCCAGCCCTTGGGTCAACATAAGATTGCCACATAGGCTGAGGTTGTGGAGATTACGATGAAACTAGAAGCTACCCCAACACCTGTTGTGCTTGGAACTCAATAGATTCAGAATCAGATGGAAGCAATGCATTTAGAGATTCAAAGCATGTGCAAAGACAAGGGCAAGGAGGTTTGCGCAGAGGTCTGGTGCATAATATGTAAAGCTGTTGGGCACCACAATGATAAATGTCCTGTCTTCAATAATTATCTGAATGCTGTAGGTCCTACCCCATTGAATAGCACAGTATATTGCACAATCTATCAAGTTGTGGGATTGCATGAAACATATTTTTGTCCAAGGGTTGGAAAATATCAACTTGAGCTGAAGCAGTTGTTTTGTATATTATGTTTGTCACTAGGACATGATGAGCAACACTGTCGCACTTATGATATGATGTTGGACAAAGCTGAAATATATAGAATGCAGGCCAGACCTACCTCACCAGCATCCCCTTCTAGGCATGGTGGATTTCAGGGTAATGGAAGAGGACGAGGAGGTGGATCAGTTGGTCGAGGCAGGGGACAAGTTATTTGCTACAATTGTGGAGATGTTGGTAAATATGCATATGATTGTCCAAATATAGCGCGACAATCATGCAGGTATTGTAGACAGTTTGACCATGTGATAGAATATTTCCCTATTTTGATTGCTAAGATGCAAGAGAAAAATATGCAGAATCTTCCGATGTTTAGAGCAGAAACTCGTGAACAAGATCCTAGCATAAATGTGGTCACTAGCAGCGGTGTAGCTACTAATGGAGATAAGTGAAAGCAACCAGCTACTAACCTGTGTATTTGTAAGGCACCTAAGAACAAAGATGTATTTGAGTTGCAGTGTGCAAAGGAAAATTTTGTTGAAGCGCGAAAAGAATTTGCAGAAGGAAGCGTATCAACATTAGGTAGACCAATGAAGGAAGCAGGAGTAGATGAAGAGATCCAACCATTTCTAAAAGATTGCATTAATTTACTGCACAAAAAAAATGTAGTAGAGAACCTTTAGGCTTTGATAGATAATTGTGCAGAGAAGGAACAACCGATGGTAGAACATAATGGTGTCAAAAAAATCTAAATAATAAGAAGAGAATGGGTAGAGAGATGCATATGAATGCGCAAATCAGTGCTTATGAGATTGATCAGGTTATTCTAGATTTGGGGTCTAATGAAAATGTTCTACCTAAGAAAACCTGACAGCACATGGGAGATCCCAAGATGGAATGGTCTACCATTCAAATGCGCATGGAAAATCAACAAAAAATCATCCCTCTCAGAAGGTTGTCGCAAGTTGTAGTTTGTATTGAAGGTGTTAAGGTGATGGTAGACTTTGAATTTATACAATTTGTAGATGATACTGATCATCCTGTGTTGTTGGGATTTGACTGGGATATTGATATGGATGTTGTTATAAACCTAAATAAACAAAGGATGGAGTTTTAAAGCAATGAAATCAGATTCATCATTCCCCTGGATGTAGGAATTTAAAGGGTAAGTTCCAAAGATCAAAAACCAAAGGTCATCACTCACAAATAGATCATAAATTAGTACACCAGTATTATCACGTGGTTAAAACCCTCGAAGAGGGAAACACTCCATGGCCTGAACCAACGTGGCCACTTCAGGAAATTTATTAATATAAAAAGAAAAGTTACATATGTTTCTCTCATAAATGGTTACCGGAAAAATGACCCTCCATGCTCTTTAAATAGAGATCATGGACCAATCGGGTGTTAAGTCACAGATCAAGTGTCATTAATAACGAGGAGAGAGAAAACCGTTGGATCACTACAAATCGTAACTGTCAGATTATAAGTTACAAATGTACATAGTAAAGAAACACACTTTACCTAACTCTACACTAGACTAAGTTATTCTTAACTATTTACTATGTGTCGGAATATCTTAACATCCCCCCTTAAGGACAACTTGGGATAGGATTGAAGGATTTACAAAGGTGACACAAAAGGAGCCTATTTCTTATGTGTTGAAATATCCTAACATCCCCCCTTAAGAACAAATTCGGATAGGAGTGAAGGATTTACAAAGGTGACACAAAAGGAGAAGGAAGGAGGAATTAGAGCCTATCCCCCACTTAATGAAAACCTTCTTGAACTCCGAGCATGGATCAAAGTTTGGTAAACTTCACTTCTATGAGAGCCTTTGTAAAGATATCGGCTACTTGATCATTGGCTGGACAGTACTACACTTCAAGAACATGATCATGAATGAGCTTTATAATGAAGTGTATGTGGAGCTCAATGTGTTTCATACGCTGATGCTAGACTGTATCTTTACATAGCTGAATGGCACTCTAATTATCACACCAAAATGTAGTTGGATGCTACTCGTGAAGACCAAATTCAAACAGAATCTAACGAAGCCACATGGATTCCTTGCTGGCTTCAACTGCACCACGATACTCTGCTTCTGCTAAAGAAAGAGGGATGACACTTTTTTTCTTACAAGACCAAGTAATAGGTCCTAAACCAAGAGTGAATACATATCCTGCAGTAGACTTTCGATCATCAAGGTCACCAGCCTAATCAGAATCAGTGAAACCAATCAACAATGGAGATGCTCCTACACTGTAATGAATCTTGAACTGAACTATACCTCGAATATATAGAAGTATTCTTTTAGCTTCTTTCCAATGACTTTCATGAGGTTGGTGCATAAACCGAGCGATAAGACCAATGAAAAAGGAAAGGTCAGGACGGGTATGGGTTGGATACAGAATTTTACCAAAAATTTGACGGTATAAGGTAGCATCAACTTTAGAGGTAGTACAAGTGACTGAAAGCTTAAATCCATACTGAAAGGGAGAAGGGGATGGCTTACAATCTTCCATGTGAAAGTGGTGTAGAAGATCACAGGCATACTTGGACTAAGAGAGGGTAATGCATTCCTTGGATTGGAAGACTTGAAGACCAAGGAAATAATGCAAGTGTTAAGTCTATCATTTCAAACTTCTTTTTCATGTTAGACTTCACATGGTTTATATGGTTTAGATCACTGCCAGTATGGATAAGATCATCAACATAAATAACAAGGATGGTGAAGGACTTACCCACTTTCTTGGTTACCCAGGTATCATCAGATTAGGATTGCACCAGAAGATCGCAGTAAGACTACCTTTGCAACTGAATGGGGATATTTCCAATATATAGTCATGCCCTTTGGCTTGAAGAATGTGTCTGCCATCTTCTCATGCATAGTAGTAGCTACCTTCAAGGATTTTATCCATAAGTTATTGGAGGTGTACTTTGATGATTGGACTGTGTTTGGGCTATTGAAAAAGCATGTTTCAAATCTTTGCTTAATGTTGGATACTTGTGGAAAATACCACATGTCATTGAAATTGAAGAAATGTATATTATGTGTGCCATTTGGGATAATGTTGGGAGACATTTTCTGCCAGCAAAGGTTGATGGTATATCCCACAAAGATCACAGTGATAGTTAACTTAGAGATACCTGAGAATTTCAAGCAATTATGATCAATATTGGGGCACATAGGGTATTATCGAAATTTCATTCAAGGTTATGCGCTGATAACTACACCCATGGAAAATTTTCTCAAGAAGGATGCAACATTCTACTGGGATGAATATTGTCAGAAGAGTTTTGAATTGTTGAAGGAAAATATGGTCACTGCACTCATACTCGTATTCCCAGATTGGTCAAAGGTGGTTCATGTGCATGTTGATGCCTCTTGTATCACACTCGAAGCTATTTTAGTGTAGCCAGGAGCTAGGGGGATTGCTCACCCCATCGCCTATGCCAGTTGAAAACTATCTAGGAATTACTCAACCATAGAAAAGGAATGATTAGTGATGGTGTATGCGCTACAGAAATTCCGCCACTACCTGTTAGGAGGCCATTTTAAGATGTTTATTGATCATTCTGCTTTAAAGTACCTGGTTAATAAGCCTTTGTTGGGGGGGGAGATCTGCGGGTAGTTGTTTCTATTCCAGGAGTATGAATTTGAGATTATGGTGAAACCAGGAAGCATGAATGTTGGGCTCGACCATCTGTCATGCATTGAGACTGGTGAAGAACCCGCAAACTTGGAGGATGGATTGACAGATGCGTAGTTGTTTACGATCAAGGTGGTTGAAGAGAATTTCCCTGATATTATTTAGTTTATGATTACTAGATGTGTGCCAAATGAATATATAGTTCAATAGAAGAAATATCTTGTGGCGCGCACAACAAAATTCACTATTATTGCTAGACAATTGTACAAAATGGGTGCATATGAATTTCTACGGAGAAATGTTTTGGAGTATGAAATGTGTGCAATCTTCGATGAAGCTCATGGAGGGGTTTTCAGTGGTCATTATGCAGGTAAGGCAACCACGTAGAAGATTTTTAGAGTTTGGTTATGGTGGCCCAAATTGCACAAAGATGCCTATGAACATTGTCACACATGTGATGTATGCCAGAGGACTGGAAATCCATCACGCAGAGACAAGATGCCCTTGCATCCACATATGGCACTGCAAGCATTTGAGAAATGGGATATAGACTTTGTTGGACCTATCAATCCTCCAAGAAAGAAGAGTGGTGCACATTACATAATCACTGTGACAGACTATGTAACTAGGTGGGCTAAAGCTAAGCCTGTAAAGGATTGCACTGCTGATACAGTTGCGCAGTTCATATTTGAGAATATTGTGACTCGCTTTGGATGTCTTAAGATTCTAATAAGTGATCAGAGTACACATTTTTTGAATGAAACCATTGAAGCATTGACACATGAATTCCAGATGCATCATTAGAAAATTTCTCCATATCACCGACGGGTGAATGGTGTGGTGGAAGCATTTAATAAGATATTGGAGATTTCGCTTACCAAGGTATGCAATGCTAACCAGAATGATTAGGATGAGCATGTGCCCATAGTTCTTTAGGTATATCAGACCACACGTAAGAAGTTGACTGGTAGGACACCTTTCAAGATGGTATATGGGAAAGAAGTTGTGTTGCCAATGGAGTTCATTGTTCCTAGTATGCACATTGTAGAATTCACAAATATAGCAGAAGATGATGCTATGGAGGAATGGTTGTTGCAGTTAGTGGCACTAGAAGAAGATCGTTTTATCGCCAATTATCATCAGCCAATTCAGAAGGCGCGTGAAAAAGCATGGCATGATAGGTACATCAGGAAAAAGGTGTTCAAGGAAGATGATTTTCTCTTGTTGTATGACAACAAGTTTGCGCATCACACAGGGAAGTTGAAAATGCATTGGCAAGGACCATATGTTGTTAAGGAGAACACTGATGGAGGTCTAGTGTTCTTGGACACATTGAGTGGAGAATACCTTTCGGGGTATGTCACTGGACTGAAGTCGTACAGAGATTATCCTATGCACACCAAATGACTATAAGGCTGGAGTATTGGATTTGTGCAGACGGGATGGCGAATGCGCAGAAAGGTGGGACACGCATGCAGTAGCTACGTGAGGAGGTTGACTAGGTCAAAGAGGTGCCAGAAACAAGCCCTTGAAACAGTAAATCTAGAAAATATATCTTTATTACCATTTATGGGAGCATCCTAGGTTGTATTTAATGAAGATATTTTACCAGTTTTGGCACCATTTTGTCATTTATGGAGACACATTAATGCATAAGGAACAGTTGCAGACACGTCAAAATTATCAATATGACCTATGGGGTCGCAATAGTCCCTTTTCTTTCTCAGTGTATTATTTTCCCTGAGCTCTTTGATTTCTGCAGTATACTCATTGTCTATGTCTAGTTTGGATCTAGGATTTGAGGAAGAGTTACGTTGTAGGGGTTTGGGTTACGTAATTCCACCCAACATGACAGCTACGTAACCCGGAGAAGATTTTTTTGCGCAAGAGGTTCCTGCTGTGCTGGTGGCTGGAACACCTGTGCCCACAAAATCTAAGAAAGGTCAGACATCGAGAACTAGGAAATCCCAGAGGGAAAACACTCCAAAGTCGCACTCTACTGCGGCCGAGCGCCAGAAAATACCAATGGCTGAGCTCTGAGATAATTATGGATGAAGAGGAGGATGTGATCTAAGTGGCCCCATTCTCGTGGTTTCCGACCTATGCCGCACCACGCAAAGAGACAATAATAATTCCCAAATATCTCGACAAGGTGTGATCAAGTATTAATATGCCATTAATTCCTGAGAACATATTTATGGAAGGAAACATGTTTGAAAAAGTGTCATGGTTGCAAATGGAGGATTGGGACATCACAGATACTGATAAGTTCCCTGAACTTTCACCGGAGCTCTATTTATATCATGTTTAGTATGAAGAAGGAATTTTGCACTTAGAGCCGAAAAGATGGGTGTTGGGTCTGCACAAGACAGACCCCTTGAACTTATTACATATCCATCACTTCGGGCGCAGCTCGATAAATGATATTTGTGTCCTTTAATTTCTCGCGCTCGTACATGATGATGCACTCTGGTTGGGAGAGCGCATTCCCATAAATGTTGTATTGATCCATAGGATCACTGGCCTGCCTACTAAAGGCGCAGATCCAATGGTTGATTTTGGAGGAAAGGTGTAGGAAAAGGTGGTGGCAGATAAGAATAAAGAAAAATCACAAGTCTCACGCAAGAGTAGAGGAATTTTGGTGAGTGAGATTAATGATCCCATTGTTCAGTTCGGAATGCTCATCTTGGCCTGCAAGATGATGCGCAAGTGTAGGCCTAAGGAGGTACCCGCACATGTAATTGATCTCACAGGGCAGTGCGACAAAGGAGTGATATACAATTGATACAGGAGGATCTTGGCAATGCAAAGAGGTCCAGTCAGCTCTAACAGCCTAATGGCTGTTTCAGTCTTCAGTATCGTCAATTCGCCAGTGAAAATTTCCTTCAGTCGTTATGGTCATCATATGTTTCGAATTTGTGATGTGAAGGTGAAATTGGGTCCTAGGATTACCTGTGCTAAAATACCTTACAAAATGTAATCCTATAGCCCTAAGTATATAAATCCTATGTAAGACCTAGAATAATTAAAAACCTAGACCTAAATTTTTAATCCTAAGACCTAAATCTATCGTCCAAAACTTAGCGCACATGTAATTTTATGTTAAGAAACCCTTTTCGAACCTTATGATAAAACAAAACCCAAAAATGAGGTTCGGGGTGTTATCGCTCTAGTAAATTCTTAAGTTGTGGGATTTTTTATTTAAGTCAAATAACTCTAGAGGTAGCCTCAAACCTACTTGAAACTCTAGGATCTAGCCTTCCTAGGGTTCAGAGAGGGCTCTCTCTTTAAGATTTATCTTTGTTTGACTTATAAATGTTAGGCTAGTTATGAATGGGCAGTTTTGGTTTAAAGGGTTTGGTGGGAAAAAAACACTTAGAGGTAAGATAGAGAGAAATCAACTTGTCCATTGGGCTATGAGGTCTAAATCAAGCTAGCAGCACTAGAAATCAAGGCCAAAAAGGTACAAATCTATTCAAGGCAAGACAGATAACCCTCAGAGATTTGGGAAAGTGGTTTTTTGTGAGGTGGTATGATCGGGATAAAGGGCACTTAAGGATCCTTTGATCCAGAAAATGGAAGTAGAAGGCAGAGGTCAAATGGGAGAAGGAGCAATTAAGGGTTCCTTGCATCGGAAATCAGAAGAAAACATTAAAATGGAAACTAGTTAAAGATAGGGAGCACTTGACTAATCTTGTAGTAATACTCCTAGTTACACATTCAGACAGAGCAAACATAAAATGAATGCATGAAACTTAGAAAAGGAAATAGTGACAATTAGGAGGTACTTCACTCATCAGCTTATCATAGGGATCCTGAATTATGATGCCAGACAGCTTGTCCAGTCTGCTACTTCAAATTCAAACACACAATAGCCTCCAATGTTCAACAAAAATGTCTAGTAAATCCAGTAATTTTATTCCACATTGAATACTTCTGAAAGTGAAGTATTTATAAAAAAGGTATTACAAATATCCTAGAAGAGTTCTAGGAATAACTTTAGGAAAAATAAAATATCATTACATAATAAAAGGGATAGTTTCTTAACAAATTAGCAAGCTGTCCTCTTTTATCCAGAATAAATAGAATTGTTTTGTTAACAAGGAGCTTTTGGTTGCCTATGTGTCGTGCTTGCTGGCTGTTAGATATTTTCATGCATTTGACTTGCCTTCACTGATACTCTTTCCTGCTGATACCCTTTAACCTGATTCTCTTTAACGCTAATACTCTTTGACCATTATTTTTATTGTGTTACTGCTATAAAATTATATTTTAGCAGTAAAAAAATCAGCAAACTATCTTTTCATTTTATCTTTCTTTTGACTGTCCTTAGGTAACTTCTTCACTGTTTTTACCTTCTATCTTTACACCAAATATGTGAAAGTTTGCCACTCTTATGCTTTTGGAATTTGGACATTTTTCAGCTTCCTGAAGTTTTCATCGGTCTCTGTAATCTTGCAAAAGTAGGCTTGATGACGAAGAGGTGCTTAATTTCATGCTGTAGAAAGAATAAATTCTCAAAATACTGAAGTAAAACTTTGCCAATAGGAGTGCCTTGTGCTAGTTACTTGTTTACTTGCTCTTTAGAAAACTCCCTAATATTTTTGTCATAGTCCTTTTGTGGCATAAGTTTCTCATTGAAAACATGTATGTCTGATAAGTCTTTCTGTCTAAGATTTGTATACTTTAACATAAATATAGTTATGGCAAGGTTCATTGTTTCACACTTTTCTTCAAGATTGTTCATTAAGCTCTTTTTAGTGACAACCTTCTTGATTTGCAAGATTGTCTCTGTCCTGTCTAATATTTGCAATTCTTCAAGTTCCTCCCTATCCTTGCTGTTTAGAAATGTAATGAGTTTTAAAGCCTGTGCAGGCTTATCAGTCAACTCATCCTTTGTCTTTTGTATCTCTGTTTGGGTTGCTAATAACACTTCTTTTTGCTCATATATAACCTGAATTGAAGGCCATTGATTATGAATGGCTTCAATTATGTTAGTCCAGAGATGAATTTTAATGTATGAGATTTGTTGTATGAAAGTCAATTCTTTTTGTAAATTCTTGAGCTGCTCTCCCAATCTGATTGCTTTCTACTTATGAGTTCTGGCATTGATATGATCTATCTTTTTTTCACTCTCAAGATTTTCAATCATCTTATTCAGTCTATTTATTTCATCTGTCTTTAAAGACATCTCTTCCATGGCTTTGACAATCTGGCAGGCTTCATCTGTTTCCTGTACATTTGTGGTAGAAGATTTTGTAGCTGACATGGTGGTTGAAGTCACTGGCACTGCAGTTACCAATGGGCCCTTTGGTGCTAACTTTTCTCCTAAAGTAGAAGGCACTGCTGTAGTAATCACTGGGATGACTGTAGGAATGGTTGGAATTTCTGGTTCTTTCATAGTCTCTCTCTCTTGGACAATCTGGTCCATTTGTGTTTCCATCTCTTTAATCTGAGCTGTCAATTTAAGTATGAGCTTCATCATTTCTTCTTTTTCCCTTTGATCCTGGAGGATTTCATTTTTTTTCGATGCTCATTTTGAGGAAGCTTGAGATGTTTCCTCAAAGTTGTTATATCTCCATTCTTTTTCTTGACCAATATTTCTGCCGCTTGGATGTTTGAGGGATCATATCTCACCTGTAAAACTAGTTCCACTAAGGCTTTGATCATTAGGTCCTTGGCATAAAGTGATGCTTTATCCATCTTCATCTGATCTTGCATATTAAGTATGGTATTTTGAAGTTGATTGCCACTCATTGCTTTGGTTGCCACTATAGAATACAACATTTCAGAGGTCTGACTGTGGAACTCAATCTGGTCCAGCCCATGAATATTCTCTGTGTCTACCTCAAGGTCCACCTTTTTATATTCTGATACTATTTTGGGTGCTGAGGTAGTAGGCTATAAAAATGACATCATCATTTTATTGCTGGAATAGTCAAATGTTGATAATAAACTATTCTTATTTCCAGGCTTCTGCTTCAGGAATTGGGAATATATTTTTGTCTTTATCTCCTCATTTTTCTGCTTAATTTTCTTATACCTCTCTTTGATGTCCAAGTCCTTTTCCTCAGTTGACTGTAAGGCAGAGGCTCCCATGTTGTGTTGTTTCTCAATCATCTGTGTGTCATTCTGGATTACTATTTTTTCCTTTTAAATTTCAATAAGTGTTTCATTGACTATGGTTGTTGCTATATCATCATTGGTCACTGGAGCATCTGTCTCATCAATATCAATTGTTACTTTCTCCTTATCAACTAAACTGAGCTTAGATTTTTTGTTATAGATTATTTTAAAATTAGTCTCAGTTGTTGTCTCTGTTGTGTAACCTCCTTCTTCCCTTACTCTTTTACTTGATGTTTTTGGCTGCTTGAGAACTTCCAATGCTTGTGTAGTATCTTTTTGGTTTGATGCCTCTGTCAAGGTGTCTTTAATCCATTCAATTTGATTGGAAAAATTTTCTATTTCAGGCATTGACTCATGGATAAAGGGTGTTAATTTACATTTGACCCTTAGTTTGCTTAAGATCCTTTGTGGATCATAATTCCATGGAAAACTCTCTTCAAAACTGAATTCTGATAGCTTCTTTGTCACTTCCTTTTTCAGCATCTCTGTGGTTACAGATAAATGGACCAATTTGATTTTTTAACTTAAATTGGTTCTTCTTCTTGGCTGCCATAAAATCAATTAATCCAGAATTGAGAATCTGTCTAAGATATTCTAATGCAAAAATTCTCATACACACATGCTTGGGCAACTTGTAGGGTAACAAGTTTGACCCAAAAATCCTTAATTTAGTGTGTTTTTCATACAGGTACCAATCCCCAACCTTGTTCTACTCTGAAAGCTGTAAAATTATTTTCATCTCTTCACTGATCCTTGGCTTCTCTGATTTATTCAATATGGTCATTGCTGGATGAAAAAATAGTTCTAAAAACTCTGAATAGGTGAAATCATTACATTCTTTTCTCAACAATGAAGTCCAAAAAATAATTGATAGAGGTTTTCCCTCTACATCCATTTTTTGCAAAGTGACTGGAAATTTGTCTGCTTGAAAGAATAGGAACAAATGAAAAAGATAAGAAGTATATCTAAATACTCCTTCTGTGGGTAATTTAGTCAATTGGTAGTGGATGGTATCTGCTATGAAACCAACATAGTCAAAGATGAATGATGGAGGTTGACCAGGAGACATGGTGGACAAGAAACCAAGAATAGATTCATCAGTATACTCATCTGTAAAATATCCAAGGATAAAAGATAGCATAGAGATAATATGTCTAGAACCTTCGAGAAATTTAACTATGGAGTATGGAGGAATTATCTTTGGAACATCAACATGAGAAGGCATAAAATTCTGAAAGATCATGAACCTTTTAGGGAAATATAGGCCAAGGTATAACTAAGTTAAAGCCTTTATAGACAAGGGAACTACTTGGGGATCAGGCTGGAATTATAGCATTTGATTAATAGACTAGGGTGTAATGGAAAAAAGAATTTCTTTTTCTGAATTTATTATAGCTCTTTGATCTGGCTCATAGTATTTTTGACACAGCCTGATGAGTTCATGACCAGGATGTGTCAATGGGACTATATACCTGGGTAAATGGGTTTCCCAAATTGGAATATCATCTTTTTCTAGATATTCTTCATAACACTAGTTGTGTATATCTAGAAAATTAAACTCAATAACATGGTCTACAATTTTATAGTCAAGATCAGTGAAAGGAATGCTTTCAGCAGCAACCACAGGTGGTTGAAGGGGGCTTACTGTTATATAAAATTTGGCAGTTATGGATTCGGTAGGCTTAGGGGCTTTGGATCCCTTAGATTTGGCTGCTTTAGATCCTTCAAGTCTGCTGGTGTTCTGTTTTTTAGGTATTTTTAGGTAACTACTACAAGATTAGAGTGTTTTCAAGAGTTTTTATATTAAACAGAGAGGAAACTTAGAAATTTATGCTAAGGATGTTTCTATTGGGCTTTCTTGCTCAAATAGGTTAATTTGAGGATGTAAAACTGGCATAAAATAGAAAACAAGGGTTTTCTGAGTCGGTTTGATTGAAAAAATTGGCTTTCAAGGAAATTCAGAGGTTTTAGCCATTTAGATCCTTGAATTCGATCCTTAGACTGTGAAATTTGAGGAAATTGGCTTTAAAAAGGCTTGCAATAGAAAACAGGGTTTCCTAGGAGAAATTTGCTAGGGTTTGGCCTCTTTTTTGATATTTTTAGGCAATTTGCTTCAGTGAATTTCTCAATTTAAAGGTTTGGTTCTATTAAATATGTTTAAAACTGAATTCGTAGGCTTGAATTGTCGGGAAATACCTTAATAATGCAGGTATTCGGCTCTTGAGAGGTTTTTGGATGATCTTGGATGATTTTGAGGTCTTTAACGGCTTACTAGAGCGGCGAATAGCTTTTTTGTTGATCTTCAATGGTAGATTTCAGTAAAATACTGAGGTTATGGGCATAAAATGGAAAGAAGGGGCTTTAAAAGGCTTAACACAATCAGGAGGAGCTATTTCAGAGTTCAAATGCGCAGATAAACATAAAAAATGGCTATATCAAAGGTTTTAACCTTTTGATTTAATCTTCATTAATTGTCATTGAATGCAGGTCTCGTCAATGGCGGGAGGCAGTTTTGGGATTTGAAACAAAACTAGACAGTGGTTATCGCATAGGATTTTTGCAGTAAGAAGATTTGGACAAAACGCACGTGATCCAGTGAAAAAGAAACACGTCAAGGAGAGAGAAATGAGCAAAACTGCCCATTTCGTGTGCATTTTGGATTTGGTCGTTCGATTACTTTCTCTATGTGATATTGCAAGTAGGCCGTCGAATTTGGAGCTTTGATGTGAATGGTCAGGATCAAATGGGAAGCTGTGGCTTAAGAAATGGTGGGACCAGGAAACTTCTATGAGCAGATAGTTAATATATGTTTTAAACCTTCATAAATTATGAATGGGTAAAATATTAATCATATATAAAGGTAGAGTGTATTATGCATGTGGCATGGGTTAACTTATATAAAACAGAGGACTTTATATAATGTGGCGAGGATAGGCGGATATGGATAAGGGGCGGGGTTAAGTTTTATTAAAAATAAACCTTAGTTTATCTCAATAATACTTTGGGTTATAAAATTATATGGGCAAGTAATATGTTTTTATTCAAAACATTTGTGATATGCCCGAATAAAACACATTTGGCACAGTTTGTAATCTATTATAAAGTTTTAAACCTTTTGAATGATTTAATAACCATAGGGGGCAGGATATTTGTTTAGCGATAGTTTTAGACCAAAGGGGATTTTACTTGGGTTTCAATTTAACACATGAGTAATAACTTTGGTCTAAAATCATTATAATAGTAGGTTTTTTGGGGGTATTTAAATATAGGAAGTTAAACAAGTAGGATAAGGTATTATTTAGGGATTTAATAAAATAGGTTAAAAGTTAATATGAAAGGGGGATGGAGTGTACACAAAAATACATAAATCACTAAGTAAAGTGTAAAAGTAAGGCAAATCTCATATTTTTATCATGTCATCAATACTTAGGATAAAGTATTTTTGAGGATTTTTGTATGTTTCTGAATGAAGGAATTTAAGTAGATGGGTTTATCTTCTTCATGAAGTAAGAATGAGTCTTTAATTATGAATGAATTATAATGTATGAATGAGAGATGAAATAATAATGAATGGGGATTTAACATAAAAATTTAATATTTTCAACTAACCAGTCATCAAGCCTTGGGTTCGGTCCCAACAAAAGTCAGAGAAATGCTCTGAGCCTGTTTGACTGATAGTTTAGAACACTAAATACCTACAGGGGAGGGGAAATTAGTGATTTTTCCCGATAATCATTTATTACATGCTTTCTCCACTTCTTTCTACCTAACCAGCCTTATTCTGACATTTTTTCTTCATTTGGTAGGTGCATTTAGGCTTTCAACCTTGAAACAATTATTCTTTTAAAGCATAAAATATCTAAATCTACCTTATTTCATCCGAGGGCTTAGATTAAACTATTGAACTCCTCATTATTCTCTACTTATCTACTGATTTGTCAGGACTAAACTGTCTGACAAATCTTTATTTCTATATCTAAAACTATAAATTGAAAACATGACAAGTTAAGATTAAATAGTTTAACTCATCGTGGATTATGGCATTTATTGACACTCTGCCATAATTATTTATTTTGCAGAAAAGTAAAAAGTAGTGGCATTTGGACTTGCTCACTTTCAGTTCTTATTCTCATTTTTTTCTTTTGGGGTCTATATTTTTTAAGTCCTTTGATTTTTCTTTTAGGACTTTTTACCCTTTTTTTGATTTTTTCTTTTTATTATTTTTTACTTTTTATTTTTCAAAATATGGAAAGAAACTTGCAGAAAGCAAGGTATGTACATATTTTACAAGACTATCAAAATTCAATTCAAAATTATGAATCCTATTATTATAGGACCCTAACAGCCGCTTCACATGGGGATGGCATTTCCTGGTGAAATGTCAAGAACTCTAAGACTAGTAACCTTCAATTTTGACCATGATGGTCCAGTAATTTTCTTCTGTTTTTTGCAAAAACTCATATTTATGACATTTTACCCTGCAAAGCTTAGGGCCTTCCCTCCGGGCTTCAACTTTGTAAAGAAAATATTCAATCCAATCTAAAAACTTCAATGGATATTTACAATGACGTAAAAGTAAATGAGACTAACTATTGGTTAGCTCAGATGAATAATAGTGCTTGAGCATTCTACCATTTACTGGTCCTTCTTGTATATCTGTTCCATCCAAATATTTGATGAAGAAGCATTATTATCCCTATATCCATAAATTACATAAGGTCCTTTCCAAAGAAAGTCAAACTTTCCATATTTGCCTTTGTCTTCTCTTCTAGAATCCCACTTTAACACTTGATATCCAATGTAAAAATCATCCTCTTTACTTCTTCTATCAAAGCTTTTCTTGATTTTATCCTGAATGACTTGGGATTTCTCATAAACTTCTTCCCTTTTTTGTTGCAATTGAATAGTCTGGTTAATCCTTCTCTGAATATCATTAGTTTCCACTTGTGATTCTTGAATGATTTTCATTACTGGAACACCTAAGGAAGATGGAAAAACTGCATGCATTCCATATAAAATTTGGTAAGGGGAAGTGCCAATGGAATTTTTGGTAGTAAGTCTATTTTCCCATAAGGCATAGACTAACTTTTTATTCCAAGTCTTTTTGTTGTCTTCAAGTAACTTTTTTATGATATTTACAAGAATTTTATTTGAGGATTCAACTAGGCCATTACCCTGGGGGTAATATGCAGTAGAGTGACCTAGGGTAATATGATATTTGTGACAAAAGTCAATCATATTTTTAGACTTAATTTTTGCTGCATTATCAGTAATTATCTTGTGAGGGCATCCAAATCTTGACAAAATGTTATTTTCTATGAAAGAAATAATGACTGCAAAAGTGGCTTGTCTAGTAGGAATAGCTTCAATCCACTTTGTGAAGTAATCAGTGGCAGTCAAAATACACTTATGTTGGCCATAGGATGGGGGGTGAATTTCTCCAATAAAGTTTAAACCCCATTGTTGAAATGGAATTTCAGTTAAAATAGGCTTTAAGGGTAAAGGTAACAATTTCTTTTTGCCTTCAGAAATTGGACATTTGTGACATGAAGTAACAAACTTTTTAACATCAGCAAACAAGGTAGACAAGTAAAAATCAACTCTAAGGATCTTCTTAGCAGTAGTTTTCCAATATAAATGCCCTCCACAGTCACCTGCATGAAATTTTCGAGTATTTTATCATCTTCTTCCTTTAGTAAACAATTCAATAATATCCCACTATGATCTCTCCAAAAAAGTACATTATCTAAGATACAAAATCTTACTGCCTTAACTTTTATAAATCTAGCTTTAGTTCTTGATAATCTAGGAGCTTGTAAGTTTTATAGTATAAAGATGATATCTAAGTACCAAAGTGAATCTAGAAAGGCTTCATTGATCGTTAGAGTCACCATCTCTTCCTGGTCATCAACTTGAGCAATAAAATTTATATCTAATGCATTGCAGTTAGATTCAACCATAAGTTTGGCTAAGCCTTGACCTTTGATGAGTTTTGTGGGTTTAATTTCTATGTCATATTCTAGGATAGTGGAAATCCACTTACCTCTTCTTCCATCAGGACCATCCTGAGTAAGAATGTCTCTTACTACAAAATTAGGGACATAGGCAATTATGCGTGAATAGAGAATATACACCCTGAAGTCTTTTATAGCCTTTACCAAAGCTAAGGCTTGTTTTTCCATTATGTTATATTTCAAAGGGGTGTCTCTAAGAGTTTTACTGAAGAAAGCTATAGGTTGTTCAAGTCCTTGGTCATTTTTCTACAATAACACTGCAGCAATGGTATGTTTTGAAGCAAATGAAAAAATTATGAAGTCTTCCTTGAAATAAAGACTTATCAGGACTGGATTTTTGGTTAAGGCTAATTTTATGGATTTGAATGACTATTTAGCCTCAACAGTCCTTTTAAGAACTAAATTTTTTTTGAGCATGTTATTCAATTCTCTAATTATTTCTACTAAGTTTGAAATGAATCTTCTTAAAAAATTATCTTACCTAAGAAAGCTTGTAATTCTTTGATATTTCTAGGTGGACTGATGTTCAGAATTGCTTCTACCCTAGCAGGATCAATTATAATTCCTTATTTTGAGATTATATGCCCTAGTAACTTACTTTCTTCTAATCCAAATAGAATTTTCTTGGGATTTAGAGAGATGTCAAATTTCCTACATTTAATGAAAATTGTTTCAAATCATCCAAATGCTCATTATTTGTTTTGGAAAAAATAGTGATGCCATCTAAATAAATTACCAAAAAATCATGAATCTCCTTTGCAAAAGCTATGTCCATAGCCCTTTGAAAGGTTGCCCCTTCATTCATCAGTCCAAAAGGCATTTTTACATACATAAAAGTGCCCCAAGGAGTGGTGAAAGCTATTTTAGCCTGATCTTCTTCTTGGACTAGGATCTGGTTATATCCTGAAAAGCCATCTAAAAAAGAAATCCTAGAAGAACCTACTACCCTTTGCAATATATGGTCCATCTTAGGTAAAGGGTAATTATCCTTTAAGGATACTTTGATAAGATTTCTAAAGTCAACACACAATCTAATTTCACATGTTTTCTTTCTAGTGGGAACTAGGTTTGAAACCCAATTAGAGTATCTGATTGATGCAATGATCTGGGCATCATACATTCTTTTAACTTCATTTTCTATCAAAGTTAATAGTACAGGGTTAATTCTCCTCAAATTTTGTTTAAATGGTTTTTGATCCTCTTTTATTGGAATTTTGTGTTGGAATATGTTTGTATCATAAGATTTTAAATCTTCATAACTACAAGCAAACACATCCTGATATTCCTTTAAAATTTCAATATATTTATCATTTTCTTCTTGAGGTAAACCTTTGGAAAGTTTTATCATTTTAGGTTTCAATTCTGTACCAATATTACACTCTTCTATGTCAGATCTTACTGGCTCCATTTTTTGTTTCCTAGCTACATCATTAGAGTCAAAAAGATTTTCAAAGGCTGTTAATACTTTAGGTAAGAAATTATCTTTGAGATTTAAAATTTCAGATTCATCATCCATAATTTCTTCAATTTCTACTTTCTCTAAGCTATCTATGTCAGCTTGAGTAAATCTAGTTGGTTTATCAAACTTTATTCTATTTACATCTGAGTTATTTGAATCTATTTCACAATCCAAATAATTATCTAATTTGTACAATCAGTATCTATCATACAGCTTTGAAATTATCCTTCATTGTTCAAAAACCTGTAAATCTGTTCATCCTGAGAAAAACTCTGCCAATACTTAAGATTATCTGGAATTATTGGCCTATGCTTGATTTCAGCAGTATATCTGTGATTTGGTTGGAATGGTAAATTGAACATACTATCAAAAGTATCTAGATAATGAGCTTGCATATTTTTTTTTCTAGGTATAGTAGTAAATTTACATTCCAATAAATCATCAATTAAATCAAGCACAGTGTCTCTGTATCGACTTAGTCTTGGATTATAAACATAATAATCTCCATGTATTTGTTTTATGATTAATTCTGAATCTCCCATGATTAAAATTCATTGTCCTCCTGAGTTTCTAATGATTTGAAGTCCTAGAATTAAGGCTTCATACTCAACCATGTTGTTTGTACATTTGAAATTAAGCCTGAAAGCATGGCCTTCTGAGTAATTATTTTCCATGTTTGTTATCCAAACTCCTGCTCCTACTCCTAATTTGTTAACTGAGCCATAAAAGTCTAAATTCCATAGGGATTGATGAAATATATTATCATTGTTTGGTTCTTTCTTTTTGTCAATTAGTTCAATTTGGATTTTTTTCAGTTTCGGAGTTATACGGGATAAAAGAATCAAGATCTATTGGTGTAGTGTAAATTGGAAAATTTATAGATCTTTCAGCACTACTGACCATATACTCATCATTTTTTCTCCATATAACTTTTTAGGTTGACCAAACACCGTAATAGTAGCATAACTCATGTCCAGTTGTAGAGATCCCTGCAAATTTTCTCTGCATGAGCGAGAAAGTAACATCCCATATTTAGGGGGGATATCAGCTACTACAATGTCCATTAATATGCTCTTACCAGGGTACTGAACTAATGTTACACATAAATATTTGATTAATCCCAAACATTTAACCTTAATTGACTCAAAAGAAAACAAATCTTTGTAAGGCCTTGTTATCTCTAGATTTAGAGTTTCCGTAATGACTTTAGGCATTAAAATGTGGGGAGCTCCAGAATCTAGCATAGCATTATGTAGAATTTGATCATGAATGGTAAGACTAATATAAAAAGGAGGGACTGCTCCATCTGCATGTTTTCCATTCACATCTGGGCCAAAGATCAACTCTGGTTGATCATTATTCAAATTAATTGAATCTTCACCATCATTCATATTCAATGTTTCACTTATAGTTGATTTGTATAAGTCATGTTTTACCAGTTCAGTTAAAGGAATTGGTATTTTCAACATAGCATTTTATGTTTGAATATTAAAGGTAGGTTGAGACTTACTAATTTGAATCAGTTCTTCTTTATTAACTGTATTTTGGCTTGGTTTATCTTGAGTTTCTACAGTTATGTTTTTATTTTCAATTTGTTTGATATTCTCTGTCTGAGTTTCCTATGTTTTACTGCTTCTAATTTTATTTTCAGGTGTTGTTTTAGAGGCAGTAGAATTTTTTTTAGACTTAGAACTATCATCAGGTGTTTTTGAATTATCAATTTTTGGATCTTTTGATTTAGGATTAGCAGAGGTGTTTTAGGATATAAATTTGCTGATTTAACAGAGTTACAGGCTTTTGCTACAGCAGATTTCTATGTGTATTTTAAGGCTTGAGCCACTTCATCAGTGATATCAACAATTTTAGGACTAGAAATGTTTTGGGGAGAATTGGAGCTTTGCTTGTTTTCTCTTGGGAGAATTTGTAAAACTTTTGTTTTTGGATCTTCTACTATTTTCCTATTCTAATTTTGGGAAAGTTTTTTAGTAGAAGACTCATTATTTTTCTTATTTCTGAGGTTATATTGACTATGTATTTCATTTATGGCAAAGTCATAACCCTGTTTATAATCAAAAGATTCACTGGATTCTAATTTAAGCTATTGCAGCTCAAACAATTCATGATCTTCCTGAGTGAGGAAAATAGTATTGTCATCATCTATTCCCATTAAACGATTCATTGAATCCTCATATTCATCATTATTCTGAGAAATTTCAGCATAGTTCTCTTGGAATGGTGGCCTTATTGTCTGGTCTGGGCCTGTTTCTTTTGCTTTTCCCTGATTTATGTTTTTTCTAAAGTTGGGATTTTTGATCTGTTGTTGATTATCCCAATGGGGTCTTTTTTCTATATTATCTAGTCTATCCATCATTCTTTCTAAGGTTTTGGATAAATTATCTAATTTTGCATCTAAATTTGAATTTTCTTCTTTGATAGTCACCCTTCTTTCATTTCTGATTCTAGCTTTTTTAGCTAATATGTTTATTTCTACACTAACAACATCTAATTTCATTTTTTCTAAGGTGTTTGGATCTCTTTCCCTTAATTGATAAGCCATATCTGCATCAAATCCATCAGGGAATTTGAGCAGAACAGAATAAGTAGGTTTATGAGTTGCAGGAATAGAATTATAGACACTATTATACCTAGTGCATTAATATTGAACTAACTCATTTGGGGATATTTTTAATGCATCAAATTCAGATAATATTTTAAGGGGGTTCTTTTTCTTTTCTCATTTATTCAAAAACGTTGTAAAAAATATAGCTAAATCAACTATGCTACTAGCAGCTTGATCTTTAAACCATTTCTTTACTTCTCCAATCAAAGTTTGAGCAAAAAATCTCATTTGAACATCTGAGTAATCTATTTCATAAATTTCAAAGAAGACTGTGATTTTAGTTATGTGTTGCTAAGCAGTATATTGTGTAGTACCATCAAATAGTGGTATTTTGTTTTGATAATATCGAGGCATGTCATGCAACTTTTGAGGTAAGACAAGGGGAGCATATCTAGCAGCCATAGCTAAAAGCTTAGTTTGACTAGAAGATCTAGTAGAAGAACTTGGAGCTGTGCTGGAAATGACCGCTGATGAACTGAAAACTGTACCAAAAGTGTTGGGGAATGATATTGGGATATGAGTGGAACTACTAGGAAATGAGAATGATGAATTTGAAAAATCAGAAAGTAAACTTTTGGATTTAGTGGATGAAGTGGATGGTGGAAAAAGTATTCTAGGCTACAAAGGCAGTCTAGGAATAAATGGGTTTGTGGATGAGTTGGGAGTGGTATTTATATATGATGTAACAACATACAGAGATGAATCTACAACTAGTATTATTTTGGTGTGTATCTGAGAAACTGGAGGTTTGTTAGTATAAGTCAAAATTTTAGCTAATTCAATAGCCTCATCAATATCCTTAAGAATTGTAACATTAATTTCTTCGATTTTAGTTTGATATTCAGCTTTCTTTGATTTAGATCTTGCTGTAATAATTTTCTGTTTTTCATTTAAGAATGAAACAAAATCAGGGTCTACAACAACAGTTTTTAAATCATTTTCAGATTTTCTTTTAAATAAGGAATGCTAAAATTTCAGATCAAAATCAATATCTTGCAGACTAACTAATTCTTGAGGTAATGAATTGACTCTTATTAATGATACTTTAGCTTCTAAGTTTTCTGTTTGTTTTTTTTTTCCAATTCGGTCTGGGTTATCTACTATGACAACAGGTTTAGGATCTGGGTTAAACCTGGTATAGTAGGTTTTCCTAGAAGCCATAATTACAATTTTTCAATACCCACAACCTATAAAAATAATCTTGAGATAAAAAGATGAATAAAATAATTTTCCTTCAGGACAATTTTATGACTGAGGATTGATTAAGTTCCCCAGTATGGTCACCAGTATGTTATCACTCTAGTAAATCCTTAAGTTGTGGGATTTTGGGTTTAACTCAAATAAATCTAGAGGTAACCACAAACCTACTTCAAACTCTAGGATCTAGCCTTCCTAGGGTTCAGAGAGGGCTCTCTCTTTAAGATTTATCTTTGTTTGATTTATAAATGTTAGGCTAGTTATGAATGGGAAGTTTTGGTTTAAAGGGTTTGGTGGGAAAAAATCACTTGGAGGTAAGATAGAGAGAAAACTACTTGTCCATTGGGCTATGGGGTCTAAATAAAGCTAGAAACACTAGAAATCAAGGCCAAAAAGGTACAAATATATTCAGGGCAAGATCAATAACCCTCGGAGTTTTGGGAAAGTGGCTTTTTGTGAGGTGGTATGATCGGGATAAAGGGCATTTAAGGATCCTTTGATCTGTAAAATGGAAGTAGAAGGCAGAGGTCAAATGGGAGAAGGAGCAAGTAAGGGTTCCTTGCACTGGAAATCAGAAGAAAACATTAAAATGGAAACTAGTTAAATACAGAGAGCACTTGACTAATCCTGTAGTAATAATCCCAGTTACACATTCAGACAGAACAAACATAAAATGAATGCATGAAACTTAGAAAAGGAAATAGTGACAAGTAGGAAGTACTTCACTCATCATCTTATCACAGGGATCCTGAATTATGATGTCAATCATCTTGTCCAGTCCGCTACTTCGAATTCAAACACACAATAGCCTCCAATGTTCAACAAAAATGTCTATAGTAAATCCAGCAATTTTATTCCACACTGAATACTTCTGAAATTGAAGTATTTATACAAAAAGTATTACAACTATCCTAGAAGATTTCTAGGAATAACTTTAGGAAAAAGAAAATATCATTACATAATAAAAGGGGTAGCTGCTTAACAAATCAACAAATTGTCCTCTTTTATCCAAAATAAATAGAATTGTTTTGTTAACAAGGAGCTTTTGGCTGCCTATGTGTCCTGCTTGCTGGCTGTTAGATATTTTCATGCATTTGACTTGCCTTCCCTGATACTCTTTAACCCGATGCTCTTTAACGCTGATACTCTTTGACCATTATTTTTACTATTTTACTGCTGTAAAATTCTCTTTTAGCAGTAAAAAATCAGTAAATTGTCTTTTCATTTTATCTTTCTTTTGACTCTCTTTAGGTAAATTTTTCACTATTTTTACCTTCTATTTTTACATCAAATATGTGAAAGTTTTCCACTCTTCTTCTTTTGGAATTTGGATATTTTTCAGCTTCCTGAATTTTTCTTCAGCCTCTGTGTATCTTGCAAAATTAGGCTTGATGACAAATAGGTGCTTAATTTCATGCTGTAGAAAGAATAAATCCTCAAAATACTAAAGTAAAACTTTGCCTGTAGGAATGCCTTGTGCTAGTTGCTTGTTTACTTTCTCTTTAGAAAAAATCCTAATATTTTTGTCATAGTCCTTTTGTGGCATAATTTTCTCATTGAAAACATGTATGTCTGATAAGCCTTTTTGTCTAAGATTTGTATACTTTACCATAAATCTAGTTATGGCAAGGTTCATTGTTTCACACTTTTCTTCAAGATTGTTCATTAAGCTCTTTTTAGTGACAACCCTCCTGATTTGAAATATTGTCTCTGTCGTGTCTAATATTTTCAATTCTTCAAGTTCCTCCCTGCTCTCGTTGTTTAGAAATGTAATGAGTTTTAAAGCCTATGCAGGCTTATCAGTGAACTCATCCTTTGTCTTTTGTATCTCTGTTTGGGCTACTAATAACAATTCTTTCTGCTCATATATAACCTGAATTGAAGGCCATTAATTATGAATGGCTTCAATTATGTTCGTCCAGAGATGATTTTTAATGTATGAGATCTGATCTATGAAAGTCAATTCTTCTTGTAAATTCTTGAGTTTCTCTCCCAATCTGATTGCTTTCTGCTCATGAGTTTCGGCATTGATCTGAGCTGTATTTTTTGCACTCTCAAGATTTTCAATCATCATATTCAGTCTGTTTATTTCATCTGTCTTTAAAGACATCTCTTCCATGGCTTTGACAATCTAGTTGGCTTCATCTGTTTATTGTACTTTTGTGGTAGAAGATTCTATAGCTGAAATGGTGGCTGAAGTCACTAGAACTATAGTTGCCAGTGGACCCTTTTGTGCTAAATTTTCTCCTAAAGTAGAAGGCACTATTGTAGTAATCACTAGGATGACTGTAGGAATTGTAGGAATTTCTGGTTCTTTTACAGTCTCTCTCTCTTAGACAAGCTGGTCCATTTTTGTTTCCATCCGTTTAATTTGAGTTGTCAATTTAAGTATGAGCTTCATCATTTCTTATTTTTCACTTTGATCCTCGAGGATTTCCTTTGTTTGTGGATGCTCACTTTGAGGAAGCTTGAGCTTTTTCCTCAAAGTTGCTACGTCTTCATTCCTTTTCTTGACCAATATTTATGTTTCTTAGATGATTGAGGGATTATATCACACCTATAAAACTAGTTCCTCTAAGGCTTTGATCCTTAGGTCCTTGGCATAAAGTGATGCTTTATCCATATTCATCTGATCTTGCATATTAAGTATGGTATTTTGAAGTTTATTCGCACTCATTTCTTTCATTGCCACTGTAGAATACAACATTTCAGAGGTCTGTCTGTGGAACTCAATCTGTTCTAGCTCATGAATATTCCCTGTGTCTACCTCAAGGTCCACCTTTTTATAGTCTGATACTGTTTTGGGTGATGAGGTAGTAGGCTGTAAAAATGACATCATCATTTTATTGCTGGAATAGTCAAATGTTGATAATAACTTATTCTGATTTCCAGGCTTCTGCTTCAGGAATTGGGAATATATTTCTATCTTTATCTCCTCATTTTTCTGCTTAATTTTCTTATACATCTCTTTAATGTCCAAGTCCTTTTCCTCAGCTGGTTATGAGGAAGAAGCTTCCATGCTATGTTGTTTCTCAATCATCTGTGTGTCATTCTAGTTTACTAGTTTTTCCTTTTGAATTTCCATAAGTGTTTCGATGATTATGGTTGTTGCTATATAATCATTGGTCATTGGAGAATCTGTCTCATCAATATCAATTGTTACTTTCTCCTTATCAACTGAACTGAGCTTAGGCCTTTTGTTATAGATTATTTTAAATTTAGTCTCTGTTGTGTAACCTCCTTCTTCCCCGACTCTTTTACTTGATGTTTCTGGCTGCTTGACAACTTTCAATGCTTATGTTGTGTCTTTTTGGCTTGTTTCCTCTGTCAAGGTGTCTTTAATCCATTCAATTAGATTGGAAAACTTTTCTATTTCAGGCTTTGACTCATGGATAAAGGGTGTTAATTTACATTTTAACCTTAGTTTTCTTAAGATCCCTTGTGGATCATAATTCGATGGAAAACTCTCTTCAAATATGAATTTCGGTAGCTTCTTTGTCACTTCCTTTTCAGCATCATTGTGGTTGTAGATAAATGGACCAATTTGATTTTTTAACTTAAATTGGGTCTTCTTCTTGGCTACCATAAAATTAATTGAATCTGAATTGAGAATCTGTCTAACATATTCTAATGCAAAAATTCTCATACACACATGCTTGGGCAACTTGTAGGGTAACAAGTTTGACCCAAAAATCCTTAATTCAATGTGTTTTTCATAGAGGTACCAATCCTGAACCTTGTTCTTCTCTGAAAGATGTAAAATTATTTTCATTTCTTCACTGATCCTTGGCTACTCTGATTTATTCAATATGGTCATTACTGGATGCAAAAATAGCTCTGGAAACTCTGAATAAGTGAAATCATTACATTATTTTCTCAGCAATGAAGTCCAAAAAATAATTGACAGAGATTTTCCCTCTACATCCATTTTTTGCAAAGTGACTGGAAATTTGTCTACTTGAAAGAATAGGAACAAATGAAAAATATAATAAGTATATCTAGATACTCCTTCTATGGGTAATTTAGTCAACTGGTAGTGGATGCTATCTGCTACGAAACCATCATAGTCAGAGATGAATGATGGAGGTTGACCAGGAGACATGGTGGACAAGAAACCAAGAATAGATTCATCAGTATACTCATCTGTAAAATATCCCAAGGATAAAAGATAACATAGAGATAATATGTCTAGAACCTTCAGGAAATTTAGCTGTGGAGTATGGAGGATTTATCTTTGGAACATCAACAAGAGAAGGCATAAAATTCTGAAAGATCATGAACCTTTTAGGGAAATCTAGGCCAAGGTATAACTGAGTTAAGGCCTCTATAGAGAAGGGGACAGCTTGGGGATCTGTTGAAGCCTAGAAAATCTCTGCTTCAAACATTGGGGAAAACCACCCGGTCAGGACCTAAGGACAGCTCCTTTTCCGTTTGGTATGGTGGCTCCGACTGGATTTAAAGGACCAGTTTCCTTATAACTAATGGGTTGGTGATGGGTCGATTTGGATGAGTGGAAATGGGACTAAATTTACTGAAATAAAACTATCTAATTTAAACTAAATACTGATAAAGAAATTCTAACACTAACCCGGGCAATTATATGTGAATACAACTTAAGATTATTCCAATTTAACAATAACCATAAAAATGTATTATTATTTAAATCGAAATGTGCAGCAACAAATAAAGATAACTCTGTTTAAGAAATTAAACAGAGTTATATTAGCATATTGCATTCATCATTGTATACCATCTATATATACTTATGAAAGATAACGTTTTAATTATACTCAGAAATGATATATAAAAAGAAATGTTGTGAAAACCAAATATATATAAATGATAGTAAATTTTAAAGTGAATATCATAAGACAAAAGAAATCAACAATGAACAGATAGAAATACCTCATTCATCTTGAAGACTTTCAAATGAAATCTGATGCTCTAATCCAGTAACTTTGATGCAAAATCAAATTCCAAGGTACAGAAATGCAACACTTCAAAGATAATTCCGCATAAAAATCACCAGATGTGATCCTTTTAAAAAATATATAAGTCAGTGGAGTACAGAAATGTAATCTCCAAGTCAAAAATATTAAGATCCAGGACCCTTCTCTAAATGCATGAGAAGGGTTTAAATACTACTTAGCTAAATCTAAAAATAGTATATTACAAAAAATTAAGGATTCGGTTTAATGACCGTCCTTTTTCATAGGCTAAAATACAGTAAAATTAAAACTAAATCTAAGAAAATAAAGCTTATTAACTAACTATTTATGAACTTGGTCTTTAAACTTGCAGGCATCTAGCATAGTTTTGAGAAGATGTGGTTGACCGACTTCAGAATTCAATTGTCCTGAAAAGACAGAGTCGGCAAGTGTAGGCGCAATCTTCTCTGTAGAATTGATGATACAATTAAGCACACTGTGCTGACTATGTGGCTTCACTAAGTATGTCCAGTAAGAGTCACAATTTAATCTTGTCAGCCCTTGGATTGATTTTTCTCTTTCTTTTGCTTTTTGCCTCCATTCTGTTTGTAGTTGATGTGCCTGTGGGAGATATCCTGGAACCGTTTCTGAAATCAAATTAGCTTTGTGTAAATTATCATTTACACAATCAGTAAGAGTGTTTGCCGCTGTAGCCGCCTCCTCTGCTGCCTTCTCTACCCTTCTGATTTGTGCATCCCAGTTATTGAACAGTATTTCTTTATGGTTTTCATTAATAATGGGTGCACCAGCTTTTCTGCCTTCTTCTGCTTTTTTCCATACTAAATAATCATTGATCTTTTCATTAATCAAATCATAATCATTTCGTAAATCTAAGACATGATTTGTGATTTTATCACTCTCTTGGCAAGAAGATTTCCATTGCAAGATCTTTTGGCATAACACTTCCTCTTGTTACAGTAGTTGATTGTTTAAAGAGATAGTTTCTAAAATGAATTCTGGAAGCTTAGGATCATCTTTGTGCTGATCTTGGATAATCTGTATTTGTTTTTCTTTATCAGCCAAGCTTTTTTGATGTCCTATTTTCATTTCTTGAAGTTGTTGTTGTAACTCTTCAAGTTTCAATTGTGCTTCATTATTGGCCTGTACCTGTTGCAATTGTTGTTGTAGAACTTTTATCTGTTCTTCTTTTTCATTCAACAAGAGTTGTATCTCAAATGCTTTGTCAATTGTCGCAGAAGCATAAGCCCCTGTCATTTGAGATAACTTAGTAAGATTCTCAGTAGGCTCTGTGGAAGGATCCTTCCACAAGACATCTAGTTGTTCTACTTCAGTAGCAATTGCACCTTCTAACTTTCTCTTTTTTCTCTGTTTTTTCACTACTGCTTTGTATTTTGGGCTATATAATACATCTAGAGGAGGAATATCCTCTACATTAAGTACAATTTTAGAGGAGGGTGTGATGGGTATGTGCTCAGTTACTGTGGCTGTGCTACTTATTCCTGTGCTCAAAACTTTGGTTGTTTGTACAGGGGTCTGTACTTTCTGTCCTTCTACATTAATCAATTGTTAAATGTTTCCCATTCTTTGTCTAACTCAATGGTGACTGGCTGTTGTTGTACATTGGTTGGAGGAGGATTTGTCTGTTGAGAAGTCAAAATTTGCTGTTGAGGAAGTTCTTTTGATTGCGCAGAATCTTTCACTGATTCTTCAATTTTATCTTCCTTTTCATTAGACTTATTGGAATGTTCAGAAGTTTCTCTATCAGATTTGGACTTAGATTTATCTGTACTCGAACTGCCGTTAAGACTAACACTAGGAGTTTGCTCCCTTGCGGGTTCTAAGCGTAGATTTTCCAAAGGAATAGGAGTTAGTCTTCTCTCTCTGTAAAGCTTGAATTCCTGGAATTCCTCTGGAGATAACTGCATTTGAGCTGAACTCAAAACTTCCTTAAATGACCTTCTTGTTTGGAACATATCATCAAAAAGATCCGGTTCCCCGGAAAATTCCCTCACTTTGATTGCATTGGTGAAATTCTTAACAATATTATTTGGGTCAAATAACCTTCTCGAAAATTTGAATAGCTGTAGGCATGTAATGTTGCCTACCTCTTTGAATGCATGACCAACATCAAACAGTGAAAATGTTCCACAGTTTACGGGAAATTGTGGCCAAATGCCTTTTTTCTTCTCTTTTAATTCCTTTGTCAGATCTCCTTGGCCACAGGTCTGATAAGCAATCTCCCGAGCTACCAATCTATCCGGAACATATAGGGGTAAGACATGGGGGGAAGCAGAACTTCCAAAAACCCTAACATAAGTGAACAATTCTTCTCCAAACCATCTCGCGACGGGGAGAATATCAACCTCTGCTTCTGGGGATAACCTTGGGGCATCCTTATTATGTAATGTTCTGTACAATGGCAACATTATTCCATGACAAATTTGGTAAAAATGGGGGAAAAACTTAGACTCCCATAGTTCTTTATGGTACACATGAATAGGCAAAGGATCGTGGATAGTCTATTGCCAACCCATCACATGGAATTTAGAGACATAACAGATAGCATCCATGACATAAGCAGATAAATAAAAAGGCGGATAAATCCACTGAGAAACACTTCGTTTGGACCGGTAGTGAAAAATAGCAGTGGTCAAATTATCAGATAAGATTTTGGCCCAATCTACAATTGTAGAATTAACGACAGCATTCAACAAAGGGAGCCATTTAGGCAAGATCATGTTTATGTCTGGCTTTCCAAAAAGCCTGCATAACATGGCAGCAGCAAAACAATAAGGAGAGGTAAGTGAATCAGTACTGTACATACCGTGTTTGTTTTTCTTCAACGGTCCATCTCTTTTGGTCCACTCCTGTGTGCATTCTGACAAATTCGCATGTTCTCTGCCAAAATCTTCCATGAATTGCTTATTATAAGTCGCTGAGCTCACAGCGGCTCATGCATCGACCTCAAATCTTAAAGTGGTCAGAATGACGATTAGCTCCCCGAGATAGAGTTCAGTGCTGTGCGAAATATCGGTCTTTGTCGACCACTTAGGTCATACTATAAGGTATATGGGAGAATCCTCGGCCGCTATCCTATGTAGAAATGAGTAAGCCAGTTCTCACGAGTTACCTCAAACATATTCTTTGGGAATCTGTGTGTACCTTTATCCTACCTTTGGATTTTCTTCTTCCAGCAAATTATACATTCCTTCCCATGTGGTTATACCGACATCCTTATTGCAAGTGGTGTTTGCATACAGTGAAGCCATTTATCTATTTTCAGAATTCGAGCTCTTCTCTTTCTTACACATAATGTTCTGTGAACGCTTTTTATAGACGTTTTCTCCTTCGTGCCTGCGTTTTACGAGTTAAATGAGAGTAATGGCATAAGAAAGGTGATGAGATAGTTTTAAATGCAAAGACGGATGAAATATATTATTATAACGTGAAACGACTTTCAATCAAAACAAAATCTCATGTACCATTAATTGACAATCCATTCATTTAATCCAATCATTAAAGCGCATAATGGATATTGATATATGGGAAGATTTTCTTTAAACAACACGCTTTTATGAATCTGCGACATTGCGATCTGCGCAATATTGCAATATCGCAAAACGTAACCATCGCAATTTTGCAAATAGTGCAAAAGCGCAAATTGCAAATAACGCAAAAGCGCACATCACAAATATCGCAAAATCGCAAAATTGTAAATAGCGCAAAAAATATTCGTTTAACATTTCTTTTTTTTGCGCTATGCGATCTGCGACCAATATGTTATTGTATAGGCTTTTTGGGATCGCATTATCGCGTTATCGCAAAATCGCAATTTCAGTTTTACAAAAGATATCTACCATTTTGCGATGGATGCGCTATTTTGTTTAAAGAACAATTTTATTGTAATCTATCATAAACTTAAGTGTTTCTTAAGGTTCTTTCTAAGGGATTTCCCTAAGTTTATGATAGAAAGTTTTATTTGAAAAGGAAAACAAATCCTAATTGATTTTTTAGATTTTTTAACTAAGGGTCCCCATTTATTTAGTATTATTACTAATATTAAATAAAAGAGGGGTTGTTGCTGGTCACAACAATTGGCGATTCACTGAAAAAAACAGTTATCTCTGAAAAAAATAAAATGAACACTATATTTCTAGTAAATAAATATTTTTAAAGATAATGAAAACTATCTTACAATATTTTAAATAAAATCTAACTATGAAAAAGAAATAAAAATCATTCACAATTTCTTTCTAATTCCTTGAGAATAAAAACATTTTTGGGTTATCTCAAGCTTTGATTGGTGTTAATAATGAAGTAAGTGGACTTCTCCAAGTTTTGGTTTTATAATATACTCTATTGTCATAGGTATTGTCTCTGCTGCCTGCAAACGTTCATAGTCTTGACAGGGTTACCTTTAAACCATTAACCATTCATTGTCCCATCCAACTAAAATTATGACTTTTTAAAAGATAAATTCATAAGACCTATTATCTCATGTTTTTGTCTTTCACTTATTTTTATTTTTAAGAGCCATTGTTCTGGTTTGGTAGCCAGTTAATAACAATGCCATTCACTAGCTATAATTAAACTGAACAAGTTGGCTCGTGATGAGACCCCTTGTCTTATATTAATAAGCCATTACCCTGTTTTGGTATGCAGTATTGGTAATGTCAGTTTTATTACTCCTTATGAACATGGTAAGTCGGCTCATAATGAGACCTCTTATCTCTTAAATTTTCATATAATTTCTTAGAATTACATTCTAAAAAATCACAACTTAAATGGATGGGGTGAAATAGTTTTATCCTTAAGAATCAATGGATGACAATTTTCAAAGTTCTTTTTGAGTACCAAGACTTTGAAAAATATTTACTTTTATAGATAACCTTTCTCTGCTCAATAAATAATGATTTACATTCTCCTTAAGTTTTCAAAATATCATGCAAATGATTGGAATAATATTTCAAAGTTTAACATCCTATTTTAAACTATCAAAAAACTGTGATCATCTCTTTAAAAATTCTTATTTACACAAAATAAATAATTATAATATCTTTCCTAAGAAATTTTCCTAAATAGTAAACAGTCAATTATAGACTTATTAACAACATTTATTTGCAAAAACAATCAAAAAAATTTGCAGAAAGGAATATGTACAGCTTAAGAAGGGGTTACCTCCTTATGAAAAGAATTTCTTCAAGATAAGCCCATTTACAGGAAGAGATTCTCTCTTACCTATTAGATCTTGGAGTATGAATGTATTTGAGCCTATCCTTTCAACGATCTGAAATGGTCCAAGCCACATTTTCTGAAACTTGGTATGTTTACCTTTTTCTTCGTGTGCTTTATCCCATTTCAGAACAAGATCACCAATTGACAAAATTTTTGGGCCAGTAGAACTTGCATCAAAAAAATATTTTACAAGCTATTGATGTTTTTCATGAATAATTTTTGCTTTATCTCTATCTTCTTCTAGTTTAAGGATTTGATCATATCTCAATTGAATGGATAAAGAAGGATTTTCTTCAATAAATTGCACTAGGGCTAATGATGGAAGAGTTAAATTTGATGGTATCACAGCTTCTTTTCCATAAACTAAATTGAAAGGTAAAGTTCCTATTGAAGCTTTTTCAGTGATACGATCAACCCATAATGCAAAGATTAAAGACTTGTGCCAATTCTTTTGATTTTGATCAATGGTCATTTTAATGATTTTGATAAGATTTTTGTTAGTGGATTCAGCCAAACCATTACCTTATGGATAATAATTTACTGAATATTTCAATTTAAAACCTCTTTTGACTGCAAATTCTATTAAATTATTTCCAGAGAAGTAAGATGCATTATCAAAGACTAGAGCGTTAGGTACACCAAACCTGGTTATGATGAATTGATCTATGAAATCAATAATTGCATCAGAATTGGCTACCTTCAATGGAATTGCTTCTACCCATTTTGTAAAGTAATCAGTTGCAGTAAGGATGTAATTGTGTTGTTTGGAAGAATGAGGTATTATCTCACCAATAATGTCAAGCCCCCATTGTTCGAATGGTTTCTCAATAGTCACTGGTTGCAAAGGAAAAGCTGGTTTCCTTTGTCTTCCACTTGTAGTTTGACAAATTCTGCACTTCCTTACGTAATCATGCGTATCTTTAAAAAGGGTAGGCCAGTAATAACCAGCACGAATTATTTTGTGAGTTGTGGTATCACCTCCAAAATGACCTCCTGCTGGTCCATCATGCAATTCCTGCAAAACCTTTTCAGCTTCAGTCTTTTCAAGACATCTTAATAAGATTGAATCATAGTTTTTCCTGAATAACACATTATCAATGATCTCATATTTAATAGCCTTTAACCTTAAAGCGCGTTTACTCTTATAGCTGAGATTAGGAGCATGCCCATATTTCAAGTAATAGATAAGATCAGCATACTGAGATTCAGAATCTGTAACACTTATCTGACTTACTTGAATATCTTGATTTTCTGGTATGTTATGAGCTCCTGCCAATAATCTGCAAAAACCTTATCCTCTAACAATCTTAGCTGGTTTAATATCAATATCATATTCTTGCAAGGCTGTTACCCAGTTAGCTCTCTTTTCTCCTACTTCTTTTTGAATTAATAATTGCCTCACTGCAGAGAATGGAACAATTATTTTTGTATGTGTTTTCAAGAGAAAAGGTCTAAAATGTTTGATTTATTTAAACAAGGAAAAGGCTTGTTTTTCAACATCGTAATAATTAAGCTCAGCTCCTTGCAGATTAGAGCTAAAGAAAGAAATTGGTGCCTCAATTTTCTGATCATTGAGTTGTGTTAAAACAGCTACATAAGATGTTTCGGTGGCCAAAGTATACAAAGTAAAATCTTTAGAAAAATCTGGGGTATTCAATGCTGGTGCATTAATGATCGCTTGTTTGATTGCCTCAAAGGCTTCTTTCTTTTTATGCCCCCATTTAAAAACTGAATTCTTCTTGATCATATTTTGCATAGGTAAAATAATTAAAGAAGTGTTTTATTCAGGCATATCACAAATGTTTTGAATAAAAACATATTACTCCCCCTTGTAATTTTATAACCCAATGTATTATTGAGATAGACTAAGGTTTATTTTTAATAAAACTTAACCCTGCCCCTTATCCATATCCGCCTATCCCCGCCACATTATATAAAGCCCTTTGTTTTATATAAGTTAACCCATGCCTCATGCATAATACACTCCGCCTTTATATATGATTAACATTTTAGCCATTCATAATTTATGAAGGTTTAAAACATATATTAACTATCCGCTCATAGAAGATTCCCGGTCCCACCATTTCTTAAGCCACAGCTTCCAATTTGATCCTGATCATTTGCATCAAAGCTCCAAATCTGACGGCCTACTTGCAATATCACACAGAGAAAGTAATCGAATGACCAAATCCAAAATGCATGCGACAATGGGTAGTTTTTCTCATTTCTCTCTCCTTGATGTGTCGCTTTTTCACTGGATCACGTGCGTTTTGTCCAAATCTACTTACTGCCAAAATCCTATGCGATAACCACTATCCAGTTTTGTTTCAAATCTTGAAACTGCCTCCCACCATTGATAAGACCTGCATTCAATGACAGTTAATGAAGATTAAATCAAAAGGTTAAAACCTTTGATATAGCTATTTTTTATGTTTATCCGTGCATTTGAACTCTGAAATAGCTCCTCCCGACTATGTTAGGCCTTTTGAAGCCCCTTCTTGCCATTTTATGCCCACAACCTCAGTATTTTACTGAAATCTACCATTGAAGATCGACTAAAAAGCTATTCGCCGCTCTAGTAAGCCGTTAAAGACCTCAAAATCAACCAAGATCATCCGAAAACCTTTCAGGAGCTGAATACCTGCATTATTAAGGTATTTCCTGACAATTCAAGCCTGCGAATTCAGTTTTAAACATCTTTAATAGAACCAAACCTTTAAATTGAGAAATTCACTGAAGAAAATTGCCTAAAAATACCAAAAAAGAGGCCAAACCCTGGCAAATTTCTCCAAGGAAACCTTGTTTTCTATTGCAAGCATTTTTAAAGCCAATTTCCTCAAATTTCACAGTCTAAGGATCAAATTCAAGGATCTAAATGTCTAAAACCTCTTAATTTCCTTGAAAACCCATTTTTTCAATCAAACCGACTCAAAAAACCCTTGTTTTCTGTTTTATGCCAGTTTTACATCCTCAAATTAACCTAGTTGAGCAAAAACGCCCAACAGAAACATCCTTAGCCTAAACTGCTAAGTTTTCTCTCTGTTTAATATAAAAACTCCTGCAAACAGTCTAATATTGTAGTAGTTACCTAAAAATGCCTAAAAAACAAAACAACAGCAGACCTGAAGGATCTAAAGTAGCCAAATCTAAGGGATCCAAAGCCCCTAAGCCTACCCAAGCCATCACTGCCAAATCTGCTATAACAGTAAACCCCCTTCAACCACCTATGGTTGCTGTTGAAAGCATTCCTTTGACTGATCTTGACTATAAAATTGCAGACCCTGTTATTGAGTTTAATTTGCTAGATATACACAACTGGTGTTATGAGAAATATCTAGACAAAGAAGATATTCCAATTTGGGAAACCCATTTACCCAAGTATATAGCCCCATTGACTCATCCTGGTCAATCACTCATTAGATTGTGTCAAAAATACTATTAGCCAGATCAAAGAGCTACAATAAATGTAAAAAAAAGAAACAATTTTTTCCATTACACCCTAGTCTATTAATCAAATGCTACAATTGCAGCATGATCCTGTTGTGACCAGCAACAACCCCCCTTTTATTTAATATTAGTAATAATACTAAATAAATGGGGACCCTTAGTTAAAAAATCCAAAAAATCAATTAGGATTTGTTTTCCTTTTCAAATAAAACTTTCTATCATAAACTTAGAGAAATCCCTTAGAAAGAACCTTAAGAAACACTTAAGTTTATGATAGATTACAATAAAATTGTTCTTTAAACAAAATAGCGCATACATCGCAAAATGGTATATATCTTTTGTAAAACTGAAAATGCGATTTTGCGATCTTGCGATAATGTGATCCCAAAAAGCCTATACAATAACATATTGGTCGCAGATCGCATAGCGCAGAAAAGAGGAATGTTAAACGAATACCTTTTGCGCTATTTACAATTTTGCGCTTTTGCGAGATTTGCGATGTGCGCTTTTGCGCTATTTCGCAATTTGCGTTTTTGCGCTATTTACAAAATTGCGATGGTTTCATTTTGCGATATTGCGATATTGCGACATTGCGATATTGCGATATTGCGCAGCAAATCGCAGATCGAAATGTCGCAGATTCATAAAAGTGTGTTGTTCAAAGAAAATCTTCCCATATATCAATATCTGTTATGCGCTTTTATGATTGGATTAAATGAATGGATTGTCAATTAATGGTAAAAGAGATTTTGTTTTCATTGAAATTCGTTTCACGATAAAATAATATATTTCATCCGCCTTTGCATTTAAAACTATCTCATCACCTTTCTTATGCCATTACTCTCATTTAACTCGTAAAACGCAGGCACGAAGGAGCAAACGTCTATACAAAGCTTTCACAGAATATTATGGGTAAGAAAGAGAAGAGCTCGAAATTCTGAAAACAGAGAAATGGCTTCACTGTATGCAGACATCGCTTGCAATAAGGATGCTGGTATAACCACATGGGAAGGAATGTATAATTTACTGGAAGAAGAAAATCCAGTGGTGATTAAAGTTGCGGCTACAGCAGATTCCAGTAATACGTTTGAGGCAACTCTCAGAGAACTGGCTTGTTCATTTCTACATAGGATAGCGACAAGGCCGAGGATTCTCCCGTATACGGAC
Organism: Pinus albicaulis; assembly: GCA_034641835.2. Lineage (NCBI taxonomy): Eukaryota > Viridiplantae > Streptophyta > Pinopsida > Pinales > Pinaceae > Pinus > Pinus albicaulis. The sequence continues at coordinate 1,451,468,751 of CM076582.1, forward strand.
ATGGTGAAATGGGTGCTGGACAGCACCGATATTTCAGATAGGAAATTTAGAACTCTATCTCAAGAGCTAATCAGGTCATTCACCACGGAAGATTTGAGGCTGATGTATAAGTTGCCAGAACCTCAGGCGACTTATAATAAGCAATTCATGGAAGATTTTGCCAGAGAACATGCGAATTTGTCAGAATGCACACAAGAGTGGACCAAAAGAGATGAACCGTTGAAGAAAAACAAACAAGGTATGTACAGTACTGGTTCACTTACCTCTCCTTATTGTTTTGCTTCTGCCATGTTATGCAGGCTTTTTGGTAAGCCTGACATAAATATGATCTTGCCTGAATGGCTCCCTTTGTTGAATGCGGCCATTAATTCTACAATTGTAGACTAGGCCAAAATCCTATCTGATAATTTGACCACTGCTATTTTTCACTACCGGTCCAAACGAAGTGTTTCTTAGCGGATTTATCCGCCTTTTTATCTATCTGCTTATGTCATGGACGCTATCTGTTTTGTCTCTAAATTCCCTGTGATGGGTTGGCAATGGACTATCCACGATCCTTTGCCTATTCATGTGTACCATAAAGAACTATGGGAGTCTAAGTTTGTCCCCCATTTTTACCAAATTTGTCATGGAATAATGCTGCCATTGTACAGAACATTACATAATAAGGATGCCCCAAGGTTATCCCCAGAAACAGAGGTTGAAATTCTCCCCGTCGCGAGATGGTTTGGAGAAGAATTTTTCACTTATGTTAGGGTTTTTGGAGGTTCTGCTTCCCCCCATGTCTTACCACTATATGTTCCGGATAGATTGGTAGCTCGGGAGATTGCTTATCAGACCTGTGGCCAAGGAGGTCTGACAAAGGAATTAAAAGAGAAGAAAAAAGGCATTTGGCCACAATTTCTCGTAAACTGTGGAACATTTTCACTGTTCGATGTTGGTCATGCATTCAAAGAGGTAGGCAACATTACATGCCTATAGCTGTTCAAATTTTCGAGAAGGTTATTTGACCCAAATAATATTGTTAAGAATTTCACCAATGCAATCATAGTGAGGGAATTTTCCGGGGAACCGGATATTTTTGATGATATGTTCCAAACAAGAAGTTCATTTAAGGAAGTTTTGAGTTCAGCTCAAATGCAGTTATCTCTAGAGGAATTCCAGGAATTCAAGCTTTACAGAGAGAGAAGACTAAATCCTATTCCTTTGGAAAATCTACACTTAGAACCTGCAAGGGAGCAAACTCCTAGTGTTAGTCTTAACGGCAGTTCGAGTACAGATAAATCTAAGTCCAAATCTGATAGAGAGATTTCTGAACATTCCAATAAGTCTAATGAAGAGGAAGATAAAAGTGAAGAATCAGTGAAAGATTTTGCGCAATTAAAAGAACTTCCTCAACAACAAATTTTGACTTCTCAACAGACAAATCCTCCTCCAACCAATGTATAGCAACAGCCAGTCACCATTGAGTTAGACAAAGAATGGGAAACCTTTAACCAATTGATTAATGTAGAAGGACAGAATGTACAGACCCCTGTACAAACAACCAAAGTTTTGAGCACAGGAATAAGTAGCACAGCCACAGTAACTGAGCACATACCCATCACACCCTCCTCTGAAATTGTACTTAATGTAGAGGATATTCCTCCTCTAGATGTATTCTATAGCCCAAAATACAAAGCAGTAGTGAAAAAACAAAGAAAAAAGAGAAAGTTAGAAGGTGCAATTGCTACTGAAGCAGAACAACTAGATGTCTTGTGGAAGGATCCTTCCACAGAGCCTACTGAGAATCTTACTAAGTTATCTCAAATGACAGGGGCTTATGCTTCTGCGACAATTGACAAAGCATTTGAGATACAACTCTTGTTGAATGAAAAAGAAGAACAGATAAAAGTTCTACAACAACAATTGCAACAGGTACAGGCCAATAATGAAGCACAATTGAAACTTGAAGAGTTACAACAACAACTTCAAGAAATGAAAATAGGACATCAAAAAATCTTGGCTGATAAAGAAAAACAAATACAGATTATCCAATATCAGCACAAAGATGATCCTAAGCTTCCAGAATTCATTTCAGAAACTATCTCTTTAAACAATCAAGTACTGCAACAAGAGGAAGTGTTATGCCAAAAGATCTTGCAATGGAATTCTTTTTGCCAAGAGAGTGATAAAATCACAAATCATGTCGTAGATTTACGAAATGATTATGATTTAATTAATGAAAAGATCAATGATTATTTGGTATGGCAAAAAACAGAAGAAGGAAGAAAAGCTGGTGCACCAATTATTAATGAAAACCATAAAGAAATACTTTTCAATAACTGGGATGCACAAATCAAAAGGGCAGAGAAGGCAGCAGAGGAGGCGGCTACAACAGCAAACAGTCTTACTGATTGTGTAAATGATAATTTGCACAAAGCTAATTTTATTTCAGAAACTATTCCGGGATATCTCCCACAGGCACATCAACTGCAAACAGAATGGAGGCAAAAGGCAGAAGAAAGAGCAAAATCAATCCAAGGGCTGACAAGATTAAATTGGGACTCTTACTGGACATACTTAGTGAAGCCACACAGTCAGCACAGTGCGCTTAATTGTATCATCAATTCTACAGAGAAGATTGCGCCTACACTTTCCGACTCTGTCTTTTCAGGACAGTTGAATTCTGAAGTCGGTCAACCACATCTTCTCAAAACTATGCTAGATGCCTGCAAGTTTAAAGACCAAGTTCATAAATAGTTAGTTAATAAGCTTTATTTTCTTAGATTTAGTTTTAATTTTACTGTATTTTAGCCTAGGAAAAGGACGGTCATTAAACCGAATCCTTAATTTTTGTAATAGACTATTTTTAGATTTAGCTAAGTAGTATTTATACCCTTCTCATGCATTTAGAGAGGGGTCCTGGATCTTAATATTTTTGACTTGGAGATTACATTTCTGTACTCCATTGACTTATATATTTTTTAAAAGGATCACATCTGGTGATTTTATGCGGAATTATCTTTGAAGTGTTGCATTTCTGTACCTTGGAAGTTGATTTTGCATCAGAATTACTGGATTAGAGTATCAAATTTCATTTGAAAGTCTTCAAGATGAATGAGGTATTTCTATCTGTTCACTGTTGATTTCTTTGTCTTATGATATTCGCTTTAAAATTTGCTATCATTTATATATATTTGGTTTTCACAACGCTTATTTTTATATATCCTTTATGAGTATAATTGAAACGTTATCTTTCATAAGTATATGTGGATGATATGTTATGATGAATGAAATATGTTAATACAACTCTGTTTAATTTCTTAAACATAGTTATATTTATTTAATGACAAACTAATCAAACTACCTCAACACATAATCTGGAGAATGTGCGTGAAGTACTAGAAGAGGGCAAGCATTTTTATTATGCTTGGTTGTTATTGTTGATCATCTTAATTGGGTGGAAGACCCCAGAGGAAACTCTATTTCCAGAGATAAAGCCACACATGTGTGAGGCCGCAAGGTACACTACCCTCTAGAATTCATCAGACCCCACGTCATCATGGAGAATAAAATCTTCTAGGTATTATTTGATGCCTCACTTTATTAGGTCATGCAGTCTAAGCCAAGGCTAACTCCGACATCGTATGACCAATATAATATGATAGTGAACTTTATAAAAAATTTCCACAATATGCATATCCACGCGAAAGGCACAGTGGAATCTGGTATGAATTACCATATCTCGTCATGGAGGACAATCTACTACGCATCATTGTAGATTAGTTTCCATCATGGTTTGAGCCTGGTGCATCATTTCTGAAAAACGCCTACCAAGCCACGCACTGGTACCTAGCCAGAGAAGACAACGGAGAAGCCATTTGAGAAGTTGACAGAGAAAGAATCCACACTGACAACAACTGGAAAAACAATTGACTTGGAGAAATATGTTAAACCTGATAAAAAAAAAACTACGCCGAAAGAAATAGAGGAGCAAGTGGAAGCGCAGACATCCAAGGGCACAAAGCACGGTTCTCAGGCTGTTGGAGGATCGCAGAAGAAAATAAAAGGATATAAACACACTGGCAAGGAGGACCTGACGCTGACCGAATATGACTTGAATGAAGTTGAAAACACGGTCACATCTGCAACAGAGGATCGATGGACAGATATGGAAGTGTAGTATAAGACTGCACTTGAATTCGTGTAGGTGAGCATCTAGGAACTAAAAGTGCAAGTGAGCCTAATCCAGGTGAGCGTTGCTCAAGTGAGCCAGATTCAGGCAGGCGCACATGTAACCAGTGCACAGACGCTCGACATAGCAATACTAGCAACCGAGGATGTTTGTCTTGTTCAAATACCTGCACTGACCATCCATGTAGACCCTAGCCCACGCGTTCAGTTTAGAGGTTGTGGTGACATTAACATTAATTTGTCTATTTTACTTGCATGGAAGTTACATTTGATGCATACTATGATCGTAAATGAGCTTCAGCTCCTTGAGGCCCATGCTCACACAACGACTGTAGAATCAAGGTAGCGGGCCACAAAAGCACAACAAAAACAACAAGCAGTGTAGGAAGCATGTCGCGCAACCAAAGCCCAGTGTGTTGCACTCGAAGCAAAAATCCACCAAGTTTGCAGTGAAGTACCAACAATCCTTGTCATAGCTTCTCTTGAAGAGAAATTAGAAGGATTGGCTGTTACATTGAAGGATTTTCGTGCCTAAGTCAAAACAGTATGTGACATGTGTTGAGTTTGAGCATCAAATCGTTGATCTACATATGAAGTTGCAGCCTGAAACCCCACCTGAAGTTAGATAAAAGTGGGCTGCCGAAGTCAAGCAGTCCATTGACATTATTCCTGCCGTATTCATGCAGTGTGACAAGCTTTTGGACGAGGCTATGGGTTTCTGGACTTCAGTTTAGAATAACCTTGTGGTACAACATTTTCACAATGAGCTGCACATAAAGGAGCAACATTTTTCTAAGATCAGGAAGGCGATGCCTACCCTTCTTCTTACACAATGCCTCACCCACCTGTAGGAGGGCCGGATAATTCAAACTTATATCGAAGACCTGCATCGCAAAGAGCAGCTGCAGGAAGCACGAATTCATCCATGGGCCAAAGAGGCTCTCCAGCTATCACAGACTTTGGATACCACATTGAAGGCGATTCAGCAAACACAAAGAAGTATCGAGTTGGCCACTAAAGGGCCCACTATGGAGAAGTTAGTCATTGAAGTGTAGGGTGCTGCTATGCAGAGTCTTATTAGGGAATTTTGAGGTATAAAATGGACCTCCTAAGAAAATTATAAAATAATAGTGGAAATAATAAAACAATATTTGATTACATCATCAAATTTTAGAGGGAAAAAAGAAAAAACTACTTTTTCAACTCGTTTTTTCAACTTATCTCCCAAATTTTTTACTCAAATATTGAGCAGGTGTACTCATTGGATGAAAAATTTAATTCCTCATCCAAGGAGTACCCATGTTGCATACTTTCAATGGATCTTGTTACACGAAAAATGAGAAATACATGAAAATTGTGATTGCAATCACATTTTTTCATGTATTTCTCATTTTTTTTGTAGCAGGGTCCATAAAAATTATGCAACATGGGTACTCCTTGGATGAGGAATTAAATTTTTCATCCAAAGAGTACTCCCACTCGAAATTTGAGTAAAAACTTTGGGAGATAAGTTAAAAATACAAGTTGAAAAAGTAGTTTTATTATTTTATTATTTTTTCATATTTTTACCCTTTTAAAATATGGTGAATCATCCCCCATGGTTAACATCATTATATTGAATCCTATTGGTTATTATAAAGTTTATTTTGGTTCTAATTTTTTCTTAGAATGCCCATTTTAGACCTCAAAATTCCCCTAATGAAATGGTTCTCCCTCTCAAATCTTTTTTCACCATGCTCCAAGCTAATATGATGGAGCAGACACCACAGTGACTCGAGATGAGTCACATGTTTGTGTTGGGGGCTTGCTGGAGCAAGGTCCCCTGGGGTACACTTTTTGATGTCTTTTTGTATAAGTTTTGTATATACGCGCTACGCGGAAAGGTCAAGGGACTTTAGGGTGGTTCAAAGTCCCTCTTTGATGTAAAAGGGTTTTACGGGTAAACTATGGGCCCCAAAACATGGTTTGAGACCATAGTATCTGTGTGCTAGATTGGATATAAATTGATGGATCAAGTCTAAGGAAGTAGTAAGTCATTATTTATGTTTTGGATCTAAGTGTTGATGCGTCTATAACACTTTTTGTAAGGGTTAAGTCTGGGTTGGGTAGAAAGGCTCATGTTGGTTGTGTGCACGGAGACCTAGTCCTCACTATGTGCGGACTCTGCTGGCTGTGTACGCATAAGGGTAAAGTGTAAGGGAAAGTCTGATGTCCTGAATTGTTCTGAATCTAATACAAGGACTAATTTTGGCAACAGCACTATGTTATCTATCTGAGTTATATGTTTACTGTTTTTGTCTTAATATTGCTTTATTTCTTCTTTTCTTGCTTGCATCTACACAAATACCTCTATTATTTATGCATGAATTTATATTGATGGTTGAATACATGGATGAATCTGATTAAGTAATTACGCATTAGATAGATCTAGATCTGGTCCTGTTAATATATATCTGCGACGAACTGATATGCAATTATCTTCTATGATATGATAAGTATTACTCTATAATTATGCATCTCTGTTAAGATATGTATAAATTCTTCAATCAATCTACATTATTTTCTTCCACAGGGTGCAGAAACCTGGTTCAAGCACCCCCCATATTGCTTCGCGTGAGACTTTGATCTGCGCAAGCAGGTGCTAAAAGGGCCAGTAGTTGGAGGGTTTGTTGGTTGCACGATAAACTCTGAACATGGGTTAGGACCCCTCAAGCCAACAAGATGCATGTGGTATCTAGACAACGGTCCCTTGTTTCATATGACGGGGAATGGAGATCTCTTCAGTTACTTAGAGGAGAAGGATCTCCAGCAGAACATAGAGTTTGGAGATGATGGGAGGTATAGCGCGACTGACATAGGTACAGTTACCTTTCAGAGGGATTCTGGTTCCCCTCTCAAAATAGCAGATGTTTTTTATGTTCCAAGCCTAAGGAAGAATCTTGTATGCATAGCGGTATTGGAAGACCATGGTTATGAGGTGATGTTTAGAAAAGGAAAGGTGTTCCTTAAACACATAGCCACGGGATAGGTGAAGCAGATCGGTTCAAGATTCAAGAATCTATATGCTCTCGAGGTTGAGGATGCATGCAAATATTCAAGGAAAAAATTAGCGGTTAATGAATTGGTGTTTGAGAGGGATAAATTATCTCTCAACATGCAGCCTCAGAAGCAGTCACAGAAGGTTCTAGAGAAACAACAATTGGAGAAGCACAGACCTCCAGGAGGGGGAAATTTTGAGCGAGAAAGGTAGATGGAGTACATGCATATATACCTCCAGGTGTGAGGTGGGACGATGTGCAAAATTAATCCCAAAAATAAATTCGGGCATGGTCCATTTAGATGGTGTGCCTCATGGATGGAACCTGGCTACGAGGAGCCCAAAATACATTAGTAGCAGGAAGGATCATTTAGATTGATGCAATCAAATGTCATATGGACAAAAATCAGAGTGACAGATTTCAGATACTGGAGCGGAGATCATAGTTTGAAACAATGCAGAGGGCACATATGCAGATGTCAGCAGCAATGCAGAGAGTCCAATAGACATGTGTTGTAGCTAGCAGTAGTCAGACGACTATGATGACAGATGAATTATACTAATTCAGTTGTTCGAAGGCTATTAAGTTTCAGGAGTTGTATGTGCAAACAACACTAGAGATATGTTGCATGCAGAACATTCCAAAGGTACCAGATCAGAATAGATTGAATTCCTTTCTTGTTGAGAGGGAGTGTTGAAATTTGCAACAAGAAATAGTGAATTTGGCATCCAGAAAGGACAAAAATTGACCACATAACTGGTGTGGGATCAAAGTCACACATGAGTGAGGAATTCAGTTACACACTAGCGCTAAGGCGTCTAATTAATTTATCCCTTAAATAAATTAGAAATTAAATTGTAATTTCATCTCATAACAACTTATATCAGTTAACTAAGTCAGAAATACTGAGTTAGCTCAATAAATTCGAGCTGAGGGTCAAAGGTGAGGCATGTAGAGTGATTCTATTATTTAGGGGGTCAAGTTGCAGTTAATGCATTAGTTTAGTGCATGTGTAATCAGTTAGCTCAAATTAATTGAGTTAAAATCAGTTTAACTAGTTCTAACTAAGTGATGAGCTAGTGAGAGGTCAAGTGAATTAAATTAGATTAAATTCACAATTAGTGATCTATTATATAACTGACGATTCACTATTATTACCTGCACGCATGTCAATTTTGATGACGACCCAGTTGAGACAGAGGTTAAAGGGAAGTTAACTATTATTTGTACTATTAGCGAATTTCCCGGGTGCAATTATAAAGTTAGAGGAAGGATCATGAAGGATTGCGCAATCAAGGAAGGTTAAATTTCCTATTTAATAGGGATTTATTTCCATAGGAATTGTGTAAGCAAGGCCGAGCTTAGCAGAGGCTTAGAATTGGCTAAGTGTTTGTCAATTTTTCCTGAGCATTCCAAGTCAATTTTGAGCAGGATCAGAGTGAGACAGTCAGGAGAGTGCATGATCTTCTCGGTGTGAGAAAGGATTGTATTGTTTCACGATTCTTTGACTTTATACAATATATGGTAGAGGGGTTTTGAGAAGTTTCTTTTCCCATATACATATTGTGTTGTGTGATTGATTTATTTCTTTCTCTTACATTCATATGATTGATTGATCTTGTTTTATATTCCGCAAATATAGTAGAAGGATTCAATATCTTGTTTTAGTACATTACATGTTCGGATTGATCCATTGGTATAGAGTTTCTATATAATTTCTACATTAGTATTTGGACTATTAGTTGTTGTATTTGATGTGTTTTGTTTTTCTTATTTTAAGGAATGGAAGTTTGAGCCATCTGATTTTCCAATACTATAATATCAAACTATAAACTATAATTGGTGATAATTATATTTTCAAAAAAATAGAGTTCTCATGCTCATATAGCGTTGAGTAGACATATTATATTTTTTTACCAGATAAAAAATAATCATAATTATTATTAGTTTAGATAATAAAATTTATAATTTGTAAATACACTGAGTGTGTATGCATATCGGCTCAAAAAAATATCAGAGACAAACTCTAATAATATGTCCATAGAAGTTCAGTAAAGACATTGATATTCAAAACATATAAGTCTCACGGAAGGTGAAGAAACGTTTCAGGTTTAATAGCAAAAATATACATATAAACTCTCAACAAAGAGCCAAAAATTGACCACTGAAATAAGCTTGTATAAAATCATCATTAAACAAAAAAAACTAAAACATGAATTATGAAATGACTCTCGGCTGAGGATTAATGGGCTCCTACAAAGGAAAATAAATATATGAGAAAGAGGAGCCATCACGAACCTCATGGATTTTCCATAGCCCTAAGTTTAGAACTAATGTTATGACAATCGATCCACCTCCATGATCCACATTCTAAGTATGTGATGACATGAAAAAGAGTCAAAATAAATTTCAAGATGAATAACATGATCTGAAATTGGAGATAGAAAAATATTTCTGCAAGCCTAAACATTGTTTAGGCAATTAACCACTAGCAATGAGTCATAAAACAATTGGATATCTAAAAGCCCTTGTTCAATAGAAAAATATAAAATACTTTTGCGTAATCCATTGATTTTTTTTTTCCCGACCAAAAACCCATTGAATAATGGTAAGAGAGAGAATCTAATATGTGCAAAATGAAGCCTCCACCACTTCTTTCCCCTGAACTGACTAAGGCACCATCAAAGAAATCCCATAGAATTGATTGATCATTATTTTCAACTTTTATTAACCTAAATCTTCAGACAAATTTATCTTGGGGAAAGTGACTAAAAATAGCCATTGCTTCAGTAGTGATAGACATATGAGAGGATGCATCATCTCTAAAGATGGAATGGTAAAAAGAAATACATATACCCCAACATATAATCAAAGAAAAATCTTTCAAAAAATGAGATGAAGGATATGATAACCAATGGTTCCAAGCATATTCTACATAAATACCAATCCATGGACCGATCTAATCCTTAACTGATCTACAATGAGACCAAATTGTCTTCCCAAATGGGCACAATAGAAAAAGGTGAGAGATCAATTTATCATCAACTTTACATAGGGAACACCAACTTAAGCCATGAGTGAAATGATTTAGAAGAACATCCCAAGTCAGAACTTTTCCATTCATGATGCACCACATTAAAATCTTCTCTTTGGGTAGGCATTGAGATTTCCAAATAGGATTCCACAACCATACAAGAATAGCATGATTTTGTTATGAGTTAATGAAAATATAGCATGTCTTTGGAGAATAAAAACCTAACTTAGACACAAACCACAATACTTCATCCTCCCTATCAGTGATTCTTATATGTCCATGGCATAAGGCCCAAAGGAATTTTTTCCACTGCTCAATAAATATCTTGGGGGTATCTAGATTAGAATAAGATTTATATCCTTGATTCCAAATAGTGGACGAAGTCGAACTTGCAATGTGATCTAGTCTATAAATACCCAAATCACTTAGAAAATAAATTAAATGAAGAGGAAGAATGTGATATTTGTCACTCCCAGGCTAAGGATCTCGACCTATATGAAATTTTTCGCTAGAGCCAAATTTCCAAGATAGACCCCTTCATATAGTGTCAAAGGTATTGATCAAATCCTGCTAGATAATTGAGATGTTTCCCCTAGGTTTAAAAATTATAAAGCCAATCGTTTAAAAAATAAAGGAGAAATGCATTTTGCATTAAAAAAATAGATCAAATTTTTTTTGAAGTCATCGAATGCCAGGCACACTTTGCAACCAAATCATGATATAAAGTGAAGATGTTCTTGAGACCCCATTCCCCATGAGCTTTCAACTATGTAATTTTTTCCTAGCCAACCCAATACAGACAAGCCTCCATTTTACTAGACCAAATGAATTTGAAAAAAATATGCCTAATATGTTCAAGAATACCTTTAGTAATTAAATCCAACACATTATACAAGAATGTCTTTAAGGACAAATTTTATGATCACTAGGTGCCAAGCCCTAGAAATCCATCTATGCCTCTTGCTTTTAATATGTTTCTCCACTTTATAAATAAAAAATTTCCAATCAGTCATTTGTTATGATTTTGATTTTAAGTGAAAACAAATATATTATGATCCCTTCATCCAGTTGGGAGAAGTCCATCGACAAAATATTTAAAATTACTTGAGGTTCAACAACCCCTAAGTTGGAAATGAGGAAAGTTTATTTTTGAAAATTTATAACCATTCTTGTCTATTTTTCAAATACTGAAATATTACCCTTACATAAATTCGCCTCTTGAGGGGCACCATTACAAAAGATAAATATATCCCCTTCAAATAATATATCTGATATAACCGAAGACCTGGTCACCATGCAACCTTGAAAATCTCCCCTATGTTTGGCCTCCGCTAGTAAATGGCTAAGGCATTCCACCACTAGCAAGAAAATATTTGGAGATCGAGGAAAAACTTATTGAATTCCCCATTGAGAATGAAAAAAAGGGGAAGCCACACCATTAATCAACAAAACAAATGAGACAATTTCTATTTAGCTCACGACTGATGTTATAAAATCAAGGAAAAGTTGACATGAGTGAAAAGAAGCCTGAGGTAGATCCAATTGGCACATTCATAGGCTTTTGATAAATCGATATTAATCATTGCACATTTTAGATTCATTTTTTTCAAGCTCTTAAGACCTTCCTATGCAACCTCAATGACTTCATGGATTTTTTCTTCTTCAATAAATCCAAATTGTTCTGTAGAAACGAAAGCAGAAAGAATGGACTTGATCCTTAAATCAATCACCTTAGTTATAACTTTATAGATATCGTTGCACAAAGAGATAGGACAATATTCTTCACAAGATTCAGGGTTTTCCACTCTTGTTATTATAGAAATAAATGTAGAATCAAATGCAAGAAGCATCCTATAGTACCTCGTTGATTCCTTGACAAATTCCAAAATATATAAACCAAGAATATTGAATATGTTGGGTCCCTATATTACTAGTGTAGTCCCTTATTATGTTAGTGTAGCCCTCTTATTGTTATTTTTGTACCCCTGTAACCCCCATATTGTTATTATTGTTCCCTTACATTATTATTGTTAGGCCAGCTAGGATTATATTGTGACCCCATGGACTCCTATATATAGAAAGGAGGTTTTGTCATTTGTATCATCCAAGAATTGTTTATTTATGTAATGTAAAGGAGGTTTCCCCCTCTAATTGGCTTATTTATAAGGCGTTGATCTCTCTTTTATTCTATTTCTGGAGCTGGTTTCATAACATTTGGTATCAGAGCTTTGGATTCTAGGGTTTCGCTGCTCCAAATAGGTCATCATGCCATTTTCGCTATAACTTTTTTTCTACGAAGTTTCAGAAGCTGAAATTTGTATTAGGCAAAGCCAAAATCCTGAGGAACCTCATGTAAAAATTTTAGATCTTGGTTCGCAATATCTTCAGAGATATTATCTGTGGGAGTTATGGTTTATTCAAGCTACTGAATTTCATCTCAAAGAGGTGACCGTGAGAAAATAATCATAACTCTCTCTCTGAGCATCAGATTAGAATTATGTAAAAAGTGGTTGCAAGTACATGGACTGTAGTTTTCTGTGTATCAATTTCAGAACCTAAGGAGGAAACAGTGACACGTGGCACATCGTACAAGTTTTCTCTACTAAACCAGTACATAATTAGGTCATCGTGGGAGATTGGGAATAACTTCAATTTGAAAAATCCAAATCAGGTCAGACCTATGAAATTCGAAAGAAGATTCAAAGGGAGACTATAACACCAAATTTCAGATATTGAAGATCTGAAATAACAGAGATAATTCAGTTTCAATATTGAGCTCCTCAAAAGCAACAAAAAGGTGTGTATTTGTTTTTTAAAATTGCATAATGTTTGTGTGAAAAAACAGTTTGAAGTGATTCCAATGGAATATTGAAGAATTTTTATCAGTGTTGGGTTCTATAATGCTTCCAAAAAATAATTCCATACCCATTAAGCCCTCAGAAAGATATGCTATGACACATGAAGAGGAAGAATTGCAGTATGATATATCAAAATTACGGTACCAAGTGCAACAAATTTTGATCTTACAAAGAGAAATCAAAGATGTCATAGATGGTTTAAAAGAAAAAATGAAGGCTAAGTTGGACAGTTTGAAGGATCAAATGAAATATAATATGGATAATGACGTAGTGGAAGATTGCATCAAGCATCAACAACAAGTTCTCCAACTCTCAAAGGATAACCTAACTTTGGTGCAGAATCAAATGAAACAATAGGAAGATCAACATCACATCGAAAGAAGTTCTAAAGTAGTCACAGAAACAAGAACTCGACAAGTACAATCAATTTTAGAGTATCTCAGCAAGTGCAAGAACTATTCTGTAGAAGATTCCACATGGGAGGATGAGAATTTTATACAGAAGCATCAAGAAATAATCAAGCGTTGAGGACAACACTTGTTTGAAGGATAGGAGCATGTTAGGTCCCTATATTAATAGTGTAGTCCATTATTATGTTAGTGTATCCCCTCTTATTGTTATTGTTGTACCCCTGTAACCCCCATATTGTTATTATTGTGCCCTTACATTATTATTGTTAGGTTGGCTAGGATTATATTGTGACCCCATGGACTCCTATATATAGAAAAGAGGTTTTGTCATTTGTATCATCCAAGAATTTTTCATTTATGTAATGTAAAGGAGGTTTCCCCCTCGAGGTGGCTTATTTATAAGGCATTGATCTCTCTTTTCTTCTATTTTTGGAGCTGGTTTCATAACAGAATAAAATAGAAAAAATTGTACACATATCCTTCAATAACTTCAAACATCAATATCCATTTTCCATCATCATTTTATGAAAAGGGGAAAGGGAAGGGAAGTGTGAATAACTTCAACAGTGGTGCCTTCTTCTTTGGCTTTAAAGAGATGTTCAAAATGGTGTTTTTCCATTTGAGCTAAATATGTGAATGAGGAAGCCACCCTACCTTCCTGATTTCACAGGGACCAAATAATATTTCCACTTTTATGCCCTCTAGTTAAAGCGTGGAAAATTTGTGTGGTATTTTCTCCACTCTCAATCCATTTAGCTCGACTTTTCAATCTCCATTCAACTTCATGAATTTATAATATTTTTTTCCTCCGATACTCTAGCAAAAAATTAGAAAAAAATTGAATTTTATGTTCAATCTCTCTAAGCTCCACTAATTCAACCTATGTTTTAGCCAAATACCATTCTTTGGTTTTCAATTTTATACAATTTAAGTTTTTTACAAAATTCTTCCCATTCAAGACACTTGAAAATGGGTCAAATGTGATCTGGTTCTCCTTAACCATATCTAAAATAGATTCATCATTAAGCCAATGTGAATTCATTTAAAGAGAAATCTAAGGATTTTTAGAGTCACCTTTAATTTGTAAGAAAATAGGGGAGTGATCCAAAACCATACCAACAATGACCAATTGTTTAATAAAGTCGAATTTTTCTATGAATATTTCAAGCACCAAGAAACGATCAAGTCTCCTAGAAACCCAATCTGGCCCGGATCTCTTATTTAGCCAAGTAGGTTGCAATTTTATTGGATCCAGATCAATAAGAGGCCAACTAGTGAGATAGTCAAGAAAGTAATCAGACAATGGATCAATAAAGGCTCGATCACCCCATGATTCAAAAGGTCCCATAAAATACTTTAAGTTTCCTCCAATGATTAATGATGGGAAATCAATAAAGGATTTTCTGAAGAAGGATTCTGAAAAATCATCTATGTTATGATTGGGCCCATAAACGTTTAGTGGAGAGAAAAACATTCCCAAAAATCATTTATGTTAATATTCAATTCTAGCCAACTGCTAGGCTACCCAAACGACCAGAGGCATCTATACACAACAAACTCCAACCATGCAATAGACTAAACATCAGGAAATGGAATCATATGAAGCTAGGATTTATTGTAGAAATATAATATTTGGGTGATCATATTAATTTATTCTTTTGAGAGCGTGTCTTTTGGGAAGACTTGAGAGACCAAGATAATTAAAAGAGAGGATTTTCATTTAAACACCTCCAGAGGGTGAACAATTAATCTAAGGTCCCCTTGAATAGATTTTTTTCTCCCAACGTCCATATAGACCTTTGCACACTCCATGTATTTTGTGAGGTTTGATTTTATCCCCTCCCCCCTATGGTTAGAAGAAGAAATTTGAAGATGATTAGGACTCGAGATGGATGGATTCTAAAAAATGCCATTATAGTGAGGTCGAAGGTTATAAGAGGATGAGCCACCCCCTAAAGAGCAAGAAGGGGAGTTGGATGGAGAGATGACAGAAGAAGAGAAATCACCAATCACCTAAGAATAATAAAAATGGACTTGGGGAGGGATATAGGAGAGAATCGACGATATAGATATAGGAGAAAAAAGTAAACATGAAAAGGATGACACAAGAGAACAAACAGTAGAAATATCCATATTATGTTTGAACAACTGAGATGAAGATGTAGAGTACCTAGAACATAATTCTATAGGGGGGATACAACTACCATCCACAATAATTGGATCCAAAGGAGGTGCCACTGTTGTCGACATAAGATATTCAAATATTTTAAGGCATCTGCCTATCTCCCTACAAGAAAGTGGCATCATATTGATTGGAATAGAGTCCTCCTAAAGAAAATATTCTTAACCATCCTCTCCCTAAGGAATAAAATGGAAATGTTTGACTAAATGACCATTGATAATAGCTACAACACCAAAAAGGGACCCCCTCATGATCCAGATCCTAGATAAAACCCCCCTTCCCTCCAAGATCTATTTCAGTAGAGATATCATTCCTTAAATTGACCTTTATAAAAATTCTTGCAGTAACCATTTCCATAGAGGAGATATATGATGAATCATGTGCAAGGTAGGATCCAATATCATTCTTGATGTCCTAAAAAATTTCATCATCCTAGAAAGATAATGGAAACCCTAGAAGATGGACACATATAGGGCCTGAGGCTTAACACTCCCAGCGAGCGTCAAACAATGATGACTAGAATTTGAACAAGACAAGGGAAGAATCAATGTGCCAAACTTGTTTTTCAGCTAATTGAGCATCCTCCACATCTGTAAATTTGAGATGAATCCACCCTTTAGCAAAATAGTCGATGTCAAAAGAAACCCTTAGAAGTGAAATTATATCTTTTTTGACCCAATCACATAGGGCTTGCACAGAAAAATGACGGTCATGCAACCCACCAAGGTTTTTTAACCAAAATCGAGACCTGGTCCATCTTAATATCACCCCCCAAGACTAGGGAAAGCTCAGAACGACTAGACTTCGTGATGCAATGGGGCTTCTAATTGGTTGGGCCAACCTTAATGTAGTTAGAGTTTTTACTCAGTCAAGCCTTTGACGACTAGGAAGGGAAGCCCTGAGAGTGAAATGACCATGCAAGAGGATCAATACTATGAGAAACAGTTTGAATGCATTTATTATATGAACTTTGAGATTTATAAGATAAGATACAATAATTCTATCTATCTAACACTATCACTATGAAACAAAGAGGAAAACACAAACTAGACTGAGGGGCCCTTCCTAATTGGTGTTATATTACTTAAGAAACACCGATCTGATTCACTATCACACTCACACAGAACGTTGCATGGACTCTTTTATGGCATAATGAAATTGGAATTATAATAGTCTCTTCATGAATTGAGTATAGCTATCAATCAAGGATCTACCCTTCCTTTCTCCCATGAGAATTTATTTATACAAAAAAAAATGGAGAGATAAGAAATGATCCCCATGTTTAGATATGTGCTAAACCAAAAATAATACATGAGAAAAATTATTTGTCCTTAATCTAGGTGCGGCACATTAAATCTGAGATTTTTAGTTTTAGAAAAACCTCAAAACCTCCTAAATTGCACCCATTTTTTGAAATATTCCCATGTTTTACTCAAATTGACTCATCGTGCAAAAAAACCCACGTCTAATATTTTTAAGGCTTGACTTCATCTATTTGGAAATCACACTCAAAGATCACTTCCTGGAACTATTATTAATTTTGACCATAATGTTTGACCACAAGCTGGGGGTTGCCACATTGGACTTGGGTTCCATTTGATGAACACCAAACTATCTCAAATTGGTCCTCTTCAAAACCCATGTGCCCAATCTTCATTTGAGAAGGCTTATGCATGTCGATCAATGAGCTTAGGTACCTAAAGTGCACTAATAATTGAGAAGTTGAACTAAACAATTAGTGATAAAAAAATTAACTTTAAATCTATCACAGACATAGGAATAAATAAAAATAAAAAACGTTTTCCTATATATTATTGGCAAAGGGTTTTTGCTTCAAAAGTGTAAAAATGTATGATAACATGGGAAATATCTAGTTATGAGGGTAGGATGTCAACCATAAAAGGAAAAATGAATCATTTAAAAAGGTGAAAAAATATAAGGCTAACATCTCCCACACACTAATATATTTTCATGTCTTAATGAGAAATAAATCCATCCTTATAACCTCAACAAAGTTTAACAACATTTATAAAAATGTTGAAATTCCCCATGCTCTATTTCTCATCTTATTAAGTCTACACTTAGGATATTTATTTCCCATAGTGAGGACTCAACTCTATGGTATGATTTATTTTGCAAGGACATCCTCAATAATAGACTCAGTTTTTTCTTTTGATTTAACTTCTAGCATGGTCAAAATCTCTTGGTTTTGGGATGTAATGATATTAGTTGACTCTATTTTCACCCGATTTTGGTTCTTCTACTAAAGTAGTTTTTCTTGTTCTTACAAATACTTGGATTATGTTCTAATGGCTTTATTAGATGTAACATCTCCTTGAATTTGCACAAAATTTATCCCATATCTTTCCTTACTACACATGACAAGAATACTTGTTAAAAAATATCTCATTATGCTTATAACAATATTATTCACAGCACAAAAGAGAATATTAGAATATTTATTAATATATAATAAAATCATATCATAAGAATATTGCATTATAATTTTAGTGATAAAATTATTCAATACACATATTTTACTACTAGAATAAAGCAATAGAAGAAAATCTCATAATCTCATAAAATGGTTATATAATAGTATAATCAATTTTCATTATACAATTATTTAGTGAACTAAATTTTAGTATTCAAGTATATTGGTAAGCACTAATATATCATAAACATTCATTTATACTAAATTATAGCAAAGTTTTGAGAGATTTTAAAAATTTTCACTAAATTTAAATTTTAAAATTTTTATAATTTTATATTAAAAATAATTTCCATTTACATTTTATAATTTTATTTATTTTATATTTAATATTCTTTTAAAACATCATATATCATTTTACTAAAAAAATAAATAAATAAAATAAAATAAAAAATTACACATCTCCTCTCATCTCATCTTATCTTATCTTTTTAACTCAAAATCATAACCATGAAATCATAAACTTATATGAAAACGATATGAGAAAAAGAAGACGTAAAACTAGAGTAGCCATAATGGGTAGGCATGAGTACAATTTGTTATTTGAGGAAATGGCAAAGCCATTCAGGGCCAATAAGGCATCATGGCCAACAAGACATCATCGTTATCAACAAATGAAAAGGTCGGCCGTAGATATGGCATCGATGCTGAACTCTTGTTGTTTATGAATTTGGAGAAAAATGAAATCATTGATGTTTTGTATTTTTCTCTATATATGTTTTTTTCGCCTAGAGCAGCTCATAATTGTAACAGATTTCACAGGACATGTGAGCACCAAAGCTTTCTATGTTGAGATTTTATTTCTTATTTTTAATTAAATTTGGAGGAAAATATCATGTAGGTGACAACAATAGGATTTGTTGCTACATTGGCTCTATCAGTTTCTGATGAGGAGTTACTGCATCCTATATTTGTTGTGAGAGAATTTATGAGTTTGTTGCTATTTCCAGCTATAAAATGTAAGCCCGTAGAGACAAGTGTGCATAAGGAGGAATGTGTAGTGAGGAAGGCTGAGCAGATGAGAAACTCTGCAATTGTATTTTCTCCAGTTGATTAATGAGATTGCCGATGCCCTGTTAGGTGGACGTAGCCCAGATTGATTGGGTGAACCACGTTAAAAACTGTGTTCTTTATGTGTGTTTTCTGCTGTGTGTGTTCGTAGTTTAATGTTTCTGTTGTGCTAACTCTAACAATTGGTATCGGAGCTTGAAGTTGGAGACAGAGTCGTCGCTGTATTTTGTTGAACTGACAGCGTAAGAAGGTGGATTGTCTGTGTTTCAGAGCCGTCGCTGTAAGAATGTTGAAGAAGGTGGACTGTCCGTGGTTTAGCAAGCGTAAGAACGTTGACTGGAACTGCTTGGACCGAGCAGGAACTGCGTTCTGTGTATATCTGTTCTGCAGAGACGCTGAACGTTGGTATCATATGAACGCTACCGAAAATGCCGTGGGTTGAAAATCGCGTGGACTGTTGTACAAGTTTATTCAAATGCCATTTGAAAGTTTCTATTAATTTGATTTGAAGTTTTCGATGATGTGACAAAAGGTCGATTTGCAGTTTCAGTTTAAAAGTCGATTGGTATTTAAAACTCCAAGTCGAAAGGTTGATTGGTATATAAAATGTTGATTGGTATATAAGAAAGAAAATGGCATGGTATAATGAAAGGTTAATTGGTATATAAAACAAACCTTTCAACCCTCTTGGTGTAATGACCTTTTTTCTGAAGTCGATTGGTATATAAAATGCAAAGTCGATTTGTTTTACTACAAATCACTTTGTAATTTTTTAAATGCCATTTGTATTTTAAAAAGAAAAGGGGGAAGTAAAATCGATTTTATATTGTAATATTTAAAATGACATTTAAATCGATTTGCCATTTAAAAATCTATATGCCATTTAAAATTGATTTTTCCTTTGCAAATTGAAAATCAATATGGCATTATGTTAAGGTTAAGGGAATTTTATAAAGGTGAAGGGTATTTTTTTTTTTAAGGGCATGCTTTATTAAAAAGGGCATTCTTTATTAAAAAGTTGCAATTGGAGGTTGTTTTTTGTGACACAATATGGCAAAAACACAAAGTGCCCGTTTTGAGATCGAGAATTTCAATGGCAAAAACAACTTCGAGATCTGGAAGGTAAAGATGTATGATCTACTTGTACAACAAGGCGTGGCGAAAGCGTTGTTGGGAAAAGCCAAACAGCCTTACACCATGACAGATGATGAATTGAGTGACTTGGATGAAAGAGCACTGAGCGGCATTCGACTGTGTTTGGCGGATGATGTTTTGTTTAACATCGTGTCAGAGAAAACTGCTGCTGGTTTGTGGTCAAAGCTTGAAAAGCTGTACATGAAAAAATCCTTAACCAATAGGATTCTTCTGAAGCGACAATTGTACAGTTTGCGCATGAAAGAAGGTACGACGATAACTGATCATCTGAATACCTTTAATACTCTCCTGGTGCAGTTAGAAAGTATAGAAGTAAAATTTGAATCAGAAGATAAAGTTGTAACTTTATTATGCTCGTTGCCCGAGTCATGGGATCATTTTGTTACTTCTATAAGTCTTAGTTCATCAGAAACCCTTGAATTTGATGATGTTGTTGGAGCTTTGTTATCCGAAGAAACAAGGAAGAGGTCAAATTCAGAAACCTCTACATCAGAAGCAATGATGGTCAGAGGTTGTTTTAAAGAAAGACGCTTCAGTAAGCACAGCAACTCGCGTTCAAAATCGAAAGGGAAGAAGAGTAAGGTAAAGTGTTGGTTTTGTGGCAAATCAGGACATTTGAAGAAGGACTGTTGGAAGAGACAGCAAACATCCAAAGGAGATTCTTCAACAGAGAAGAAAGAAGCAAACATGACAGATACAGGTTCGGCATCGATTTCAGGTATGAGTGATGAAGTGTTATCAGTTAGTTTGTCTAATCATGATCAACATTGGCTGTTAGATTCTGGTGCGTCAAATCACATGTGCATTCATAGAGAATGGTTTAAAACTTATAAATCAATCGATGATGGAGTGGTTTATATGGGAAATGATGTCTCATGTAATATTGTGGGAATTGGAAGCGTCCAGATTAAAATGTTTGATGGGACAAATAAAATTATAACTGATCTAAGACATGTACCTGAACTAAGAAAAAATATCATTTCACTAGGAGAACTAGACACTAATGGATATAAAACCTTTATTCAAGGTGGAGTAATGAAAGTTTATAAAGGAATTTTACTAGTCATGAAAGCAATGAAGGTTGGAAATCTTTATCAATTAGAAGGAAGAACAGAGTTAGATCATGCTTCTACAGTGTCTGAAAACAACAGTAATTCTATTCGTTTATGGCATCAAAGGTTGGGCCATATGAGCGAAAGAGGATTAAAAATTTTGTTTGATCGTAAGTTACTTCCTAGTTTAAAATCTTCTAAGTTAGATTTCTGCAAACATTGTCTGTTTGGGAAACAAAGCAAGCAGAAGTTTAAAACTGGAAAACATACTAGTAAGGGAATTCTTGATTATATCCATTCTGATGTTTGGGGTCCATCTCCTACAACCTCATATGGAGGATTGTCATATTTTGTATCTTTTATTGATGATTTCTCTAGAAAAGTGTGGGTCTACATGTTAAAGAAGAAGTTTGATGTGTTCACAGTTTTCAAACAGTTTAGAGCATTAGTTGAAAACATCACTGGAAGAACCATTAAATGTTTAAGAACTGACAATGGTGGTGAGTTCACTTCAAAGTAATTTGATAATTATTACAAGGATGTTGGGATCGAAAGACATAAAACCACTGTATATACTCCTCAGCAAAACGGAGTTGCTGAACGCATGAACATGACTCTTTTAGAGAGAGCAAGAAGTATGCTTAGTAATGCCAATTTGCAGAAGGAATTGTGGACAGAAGCGGTTTCTACAGCTTGTTACTTGGTAAATCGATCACCATCAACTACGATAGGATGCAAAATTCCTCAAGAGGTATGGAAAGGTTATCCATGTGATTATTCTAAACTGAAAGTTTTTGGTTGTGATGCATATGCTCTAGTTCCGAAACATCAGCGTTCTAAGTTAGATCCTAAATCAAAAAGATATATCTTTGTTGGATATGGTGATGGAACTAAGGGATACAGGTTGTGGGATCCTACTACTCACAATATCATCATTAACAGAGATGTTAAATTTAATGAATCCTCACTTGAAAATCCAAATGTAGATGATGAATTGAAACAGGATAATGAACCTAAGCTTCAACACATTCAGTTTGAAACCAGTTCAAACACTGATGATAGTCTAGATGAACAAGTTTCAGATTCAGATCATGAACAAGTTTCAGGATGCAGATCATGAACGTGTTTCAGATGTTGATCATGAAGAAGTTCCTACAGATAATAATCAGCAAATTGTGGAAGTACCAGAAACATCTTTAAGGAGGTCTACAAGAATCAAACGACTTCCTAAAAGGTATGATGATTATGTTACTTTAGTTGCTTTAACTGCTAACGATGATGAACCTTTGTGCTATCAGGAAGCTATAGAAGGTTCAAACAGTGGTAAGTGGAAAGAGGCTATGAAGGACGAGATGAAGGCGTTAGCGAAGAATGCCACATGGGATCTGGTAGAACTTCCTAAAAACAGAAAAACTGTGGGATGTAAGTGGGTTTACAAATTGAAGAAGGGTGTTGATGATACAGAAGACAGGTACAAAGCGAGGCTGGTCGCAAAAGGTTTTTCTCAGAAAGCAGGCGTTGACTTTCATGATATTTTTTCACCAGTTGTGAAAATTGTTTCAATTCGGATTGTATTAGCATTAGTTGCTTTACTTGATTTAGAATTACAGCAACTAGATGTTAAAACTGCATTTTTACATGGAGATTTAGATGAGGAGATTTACATGGAACAACTGGAAGGGTTTGTTCAAAATCGCAACAGGAAATTTGTCTGCAGGCTCAAGAAATCATTGTATGGTCTGAAGCAGTCACCTCGACAATGGTACAATAAATTTGATTCTTTCATGATGAGTCAAAATTATATAAGAAGTGAATATGATCATTGTGTTTACTTTAAGAAATTAAGTAATGGCATGTTCATTATCTTAGTGTTGTATGTTGACGATATGCTTTTAGCAAGCAAAAGCATAACAGAGATCAACAGGTTAAAGGCTCATAT
This sequence comes from Pinus albicaulis, assembly GCA_034641835.2. Taxonomy (NCBI): domain Eukaryota; kingdom Viridiplantae; phylum Streptophyta; class Pinopsida; order Pinales; family Pinaceae; genus Pinus; species Pinus albicaulis. Next base: position 1,451,492,097 of record CM076582.1, read on the forward strand.
GGCTAGGACGTTTGATATGAAAGATCTAGGAGCAGCAAGACAGATTTTGGGCATGGAGATTTTCAGAGACAGGAGCAATGGTAAGCTGTGGCTATCACAACAGAAGTATATTGAGAAGATACTCTTGAGGTTTGGTATGAACAATGTGAAGCTTGTTTCAGTCCCTTTTGCTTCCCATTTTAAGCTTTCTTCAAGTTTATGTCCTAACACTAATGAAGAAAAGGAATATATGTCTCGAATTCCATATGCCAATGTAGTAGGTTGTTTGATGTATGCGATGGTTTGTACTCGACTAGATATTTCACATGCAGTTGGGGTTGTCAGCAGGTATATGGAAAATCCAGGAAAAGAACACTGGTCAGCAGTGAAATGGGTGCTTCGGTATCTGAGAGGCACAAGTGATTATTGTATCACTTATAATAGAAGCAGTGAATATGTTTGTGGATATGTTGATTCTGATTTTGCAGGTGATTTGGATAAGAGAAGGTCAACTTCAGGGTATGTCTTTACTCTTGCAGGTGGAGCTATTAGCTGGATGTCAAAGCTACATAACATTGTTGCTTTATCCACTACAGAAGCAGAATACATAGCTGTTTCGCATGCTTGCAAAGAAGCGTTTTGGTTGAAAGGTTTGTTTGGTGAGTTTGGTAGGTTGCAGGACAGCATCAAGTTATTTTGTGATAGTCAAAGTTCAATTCACTTGGCTAAAAATCCCGCCTATCATAGTAAATCAAAGCATATACCTATCAAGTACCATTTTGTAAGACAGGTTATCACTGAAAGGGGAGTGTCTCTTGAAATGGTGCATACAAAGGAAAACTGTACAGACATGTTCACGAAACCAGTTTTGTTAGAGAAGCTACGATGGTGTCTGGCTTCTCTTGGCTTGCAGAAAAGATAAAAATAATAATGAAACAGGGTATCAGGCTAATTTTTGTCAAGGTGGAGATTGTTGAGATTTTATTTCTTATTTTTAATTAAATCTGAAGGAAAATCTCATGTAGGTGACAACAATAGGATTTGTTGCTACATTGGCTCCATCAGTTTCTGATGAGGAGTTAATGCATCCTATATTTGTTGTGAGAGAATTTATGAGTTTGTTGCCATTTCCAGCTATAAAATGTAAGCCTGTAGAGGCAAGTGTGCATAAGGAGGAATGTGTAGTGAGGAAGGCTGAGCAGATGAGAAACTCTGCAATTGTATTTTCTCCAGTTGATTAATGAGATAGCCGATGCCCTGTTAGGTGGACGTAGCCCAGATTGGTTCGGTGAACCACGTTAAAAACTGTGTTCTTTATGTGTGTTTTCTGCTGTGTGTGTTTGTAGTTTAATGTTTCTGCTGTACTAACTCTAACATTCTACCTAACCATTAAATCGTATCTTCGAAACTAAAAATTAAAATTCTTCGTACAATAATAAAAATGAATTTTGCATAGCAGAATATCCACAAAATAGGCATTGAGCTTCTACCTAGTTTGAACAGAATCCCAACATAGTCATAAGAAACCACCACCCATTCATGTTGGAGTACTCTAAACAAATTTGAATACCAGTTCAACTTTCGAGCGCGCGTTAACTCTGCTGTCAAACGACAAATAAATGAAAGAATCGGTCCGACAACGGATAAATTTATCTGTCGTTCCATGACGAGTTCGTTCACTCGTCATTTGACGGAAGGGCAAGTACGTTCATCCGTCCATCTTATGTGAAGTTCATATTCGCGGTGAAATGATCAATAAATAAAAGATGGATAAAAGATTCGGTCAAACGATGGGTAAATTTATCCGTCGTCATCTGATGACGGATATCAACCTGTGAAACTCTAAATTTATAGTGGCTAACGGGACGACAGATAAATTGGCCGTCTGCGTGGTCAGGGAAAATAAAATGTTGAAATCCGTCGTCTGACGGCGCACATCTGCATAGTCAGGGTAAAAAATATATGTATACAGTTGGGTAAAAATATATATATCGTCACGGTAAATAATAAAGTGTTGAAATCCGCTCCAGCGCTTGTTTGCAGTTTGTCATCCTTTGTACCCTGGATGTCAAAATTTTACTTTCACTGGGAAAATAAAACTGTGAATCCGTGGTGTAATAGCTGAGGTGGAAAAAATTTATTGGCATACTGAAAGCCTTAAGTGGAATTTTACTTTTATTGGCATATTGAAGCCTTTGGTGGAACTTTATTTTATTTTCAAATAGACCCACTACTGTAATTGGAAAATGAATTCAACCGTATTAAGAATAATATAAATTATACATATAAATATAACACTGAAACGGTTGAATTCATTTTCTAATTGTAATTTCAACATGGTGCAAGTTTACATTTTACCAATCCTTTGGGCGGAATAATATAAATTGCACATATAAATATAACACTGAAACAGTTGAATTCATTTTCTAATTGTAATTTCAACATGCTGCAAGTTTACATTTTACCAATCCTTTGGGCGGAATAATATAAATTGTACATATAAATATAACACTGAAACGGTTGAATTCATTTTCTAATTGTAATTTCAACATGGTGCAAGTTTACATTTTACCAATCCTTTGCGCTGATTTTATTTTGCACTCAAAATAATATTTTGACATCCCGAGAATCCAGTGGAAGGTCTTTGCGCGATATTACTTTCCACAGAAAATAAAATATTGACATCCGGCGACGGGGAATCCAGTGGAAGGTCTTTGCGCCGCCGAAGGTCTTTGTGCCGATATTACTTTCCACAGAAAATAAAAATTTGACATCCGGGGAATCCATCGGAAAGGTCCTTTGCGCCGATGTTATTTTCCACATAAAATAAAATTTTGGTATACAGTGGAAAGTACTTTGTGCGGATATTATTTTCCACATAAATAAAATTTCGGAAATTAATTGTGCCGATATTATTTTCCAAAATTTTATTTCTGTCGAAAATAATATCGAAATTTTATTTTCTTATCGTTGCGAAGCACTTTCTACTGGATTCTCCGCTACTCAAAAAAACATTTGCGGTGGAAAATAATGTCGGTGCAATGTACACTGGATTCTGTAGATGTCAAAATAATAAATCGGTGCAAAAGACCTTTCCACTGGATTGCGATGTCAAATTTTTAATAATATATGGAAGCAAAAGACCTCCACGGATGTCAAAAATTTATTTTATGTGGAAAATAATATGTGGCGCAATTAAAAAACCTCCCCGGATGTCAAAGTTCTTTTTTCTGTGGAAAATAATACATGGGCGCAATAAAAGACCTCCACGGATGTCAAAATTTTATTTTCTGTGGAAAATAATACATGGGCACAACAAAGGACCTCCCCGGATGTCAAAATTTTATTTTATGTGGAAAATAATACATGGCGCAACAAAAAAAAACCTCCCTGGATGTCAAAATTTTATTTTCTGTGGAAAATAATACATGGGCGCAACAAAGGACCTCCCCGGATGTCAAGATTTTATTTTCTGTGGAAAATAATACATGGCGCAACAAAAAAAACCTCGCCGGATGTCAAGATTTTATTTTCTGTGGAAAATAATACATGGCGCAACAAAAAAAACCTCACCGGATGTCAAAATTTTATTTCCTGTGGAAAATAATATCCCGTATTATTTTCCACAGGAAATAAAATTTTGACATCCGGCGCCCAAAAATGCCTATAAATGCAGCCTACAGGGTCCCAAGAGTCATAATGAGGAGCTCCTTAACAAGTAAAAGCAGTATTTCACTGCAAGGCATAAAGCAGTATAAGCAGTATTTCACTGCAAGGCATAACATGTAAAAGCAGTATTTCACTGCAAGGCATAAGTTAATTGTTATTGTGTGCGGCTTGCAGACTGTTGCATCTAGCCTAGATTTATAGTGGTGGCCAATTGAATTCGAACCCGGGCCTTGCTCAGACAACTCTCACCAGTTACCGATTACCCTAGATCTAAAAAAAACATATAATGGCCGAACGTTTTAGCAGTTTCATCTCCGAATTTGTAAAGGACTTGGCGGATGTGTTTGTGAGAGAGGCCATAAAAGCTCTGGTAAACAGGATAATGAAGTCGCTTCCCACTGATTTTACTTGGTGGCTTCCTTTTGTTTCCATCGCGTTGTCACTGAGCGGCACGAGTTTATTGTTCGTCAGCCATGGAGGCAGCCTTTTCCGTGACTTTATTTGCGCATTGGCCGTTGTCAATATAATAATTGCGATTTTGCTCATAATTGATGATTGTAATGAAAGGATTTGATGGTAATGATTAGCTTAGATATATTGGCATTTTATGTTTATGTACCAGTCATCAATCCGCTTTGATAATGACATTTTATGTTTATGTGTATGTAGCAGTGTCATCGATCCATTTTGATACCTGGGTTATGTCCATTCACGGATTGGAATTATTTTCGCATTACAAGTACTTCGCGATATTCAGGATACTTCGTTTAAATATTTGAAAATTATTTGATATGTGTTCCGATGCATTTTATAGTTACATCAATACACGCAATAATTCATTTCAAATGAAGTTGTTTATCTAGGCAGTGGAATAGCTTTGATGGCAGTTTTTTTGTCTGAATTTGGTCAATTAAAATTCAAAAAATCAGATAGCTGGAGCGTTTGGAATCCATTTTTGATAGTGGAAATGGATTCAGCATTTAAAATACTAAACTTTAATAACTGTAAACAAGATTCTGATAAAATCTTTGCCTGATTTTTTCAAAATCTTTGCCAGATTCTAAGCTGACTACGCGATTTAGAATTCGTTGGAGGTATTTTTTTATTTTTATTTTCATTTTCATAATTAATGTTATTTTTAATATGATGAAGTAAATTTTTTTGGTTGAATGTAAGTTTAAATGACTTGAGTTATACCTATTTTTTCCACTCATTTAAAATAAATCTAATATTATAATATCAAAATCTCCATACAATAAATGAATCTAATATTACAATATCAAAATTTCCATATACATTGCGCAGCACATTACTTGGCCCCACTTTTCAGTAACTTCGCCTCTAATCCATCGAAATAGAACACTTCACAGGCGGAGGGCAATTACTTTGCCAGGGAGACGAATTAAGAAACGAGGAAAGCGTAACGAATAGGCAAACTAGTAAGTCGATTTCCTATCCCGGTCCCGTGATCACCTGTACTGCAGAGCCGGAAGAAAAGAGAAGCCATGGGAAGACTAGACAGTTATAACCATAGCACGCGATACAGATTCATTTGTTCGTTCACTCAGATATTTAACGCCTAAATTCCCTCGCCCCAACTCCACTTCCTTGGGGTTGCAAGGTGGTAATGGAAGTTTTAAAAGCCAGGGGTTTTGAAATCTCCATATGTTTGTTGTCGCAATTTATAAATTTTTAACCTTTGGGATTTCATGGTTTTATGAAATAATTTGGAAAGATGTAATATTTGGAATTCTTATTTATGATTTTTAGAAAATATGGTATATGTGTTGTTTTTATAGAGATTAAAGAATTCAAAATTTTACCGCAATGGATTCCATTCATTTATTCAGTATGAGTGAACAACTGCTTAAACATAGACCCTTATCCGGTCTAACCTAGCCCTTTATTGGGACAGACATGCCTGTTCAGATTTTGGATCTCGACTTACCGTTAGACTACAACCCAATAACTTTTATGCACTGACATGGAGTAGGACTTGAGGTTTGGTAACCCTTATTTAGTGTTGATCAAGGGTTGAAATTAAGCTCTCTCACTTTGGTGTCATCAGATTGGAGATTGCCTAGAGCAGGTCTGCCACATTTTTGAACATCTAGGCGTTGACATTGTATGACAAGGTTAATAACACTCTATTTAGTGTATGTTAACAATCGTGTTCCTCAATTTTTTTGTTTCCCAGCATTGTTCTGTTAATTTGGTTAAAGTGGTGCATGATCTTGATCATCCACACCCTAGATTCAATACAGTCAACTAGGACCGACCAACATGCTAGAGTTAATAAGGGGGAATTAATTTTGAGCAGATCAAATCTCGTTATGTGGATGCGAGTTCATCAAAGTAACTTCTTGATGCTTATATATGTTAAAGTTGAGTCTATGTGGCTTATCTAACTTGTTGGAAGGAGTGGGGATATCTAATCTTAGTGTGGTTTACTCTCTTCGCATAATGTTGGCTTGTCTCATTGCCTTGAAATATACATTTCTGGAATGCCCAAACCTATATAATTTAATCCATATTTCATATGGAGCTCGCCATTGGGAAGATTAAGGTTGCATATCTAACTTCTGGTATTTCATACATCGGCCATGCGTGTTGTGTGCATAGGTTATATGCATCCTTACATTTAACAATCTGCATGTACATAACATGCAATGTTTATATGGGTTTCCTCAGCATCGTGCATGCACATACCATGCCAATATTTAAATAGGTTTGCGCTAATTTCCATATTCGTTACATTACATTTTTTGCCATAGAGTTGATTGATCACCTCCACGCTCATCTAGGTTGAAAATGGACATTTCATCTATTGGTTCCTCTATTGCAATGGCGTTGGCTCTCATTGACTTAAACCAGAGTTAAATTCAAATGTTTGTATATAGATTGGCAAAATATTCGGGCTAGTATAAGGGATGATTTGTAAATTGTCATGCAGCTCAGTGAAACAATTTGTCACAACAGATCTTATTATATTCTGAAATTTTAAATTATCCAATCTTTTCCCTTCGATCTGAGATTAATTATCACTAGGTTATTACTTGAGTGTATGAAGTAACTAAAATAAAAAAATCAAACAAATAAATAAAAGAGCATCTCATCCACACAACGGAATACAATATGTATTTTAGGAAACCCAATACAGGAAAGAAACTAGCTAAAAGATGAGGTATATGCTCTATTCTCTTTTCCTTGGTTATGGAAATGCAAATACAAAGAAAGAGGCACTCACTATGCAGTTGACATTTTGGCCTAAATGGTTGCTATATATTTTTTCCCCTCTATTATGTTCTCAAATCTTAATCCTAAATGCTTTTCTCAACTATGGAACAAATGAAATGATAAAGAAAATGGAACCTCTTCTCTCCCTAGTGACTCCATATTTAACATAGTCGGATGGCCATATAGGGTTAGGGTTTTTGCACCCTCAACCCGCAATTGATGCTATGGTTTTGGACCTTTTATAATCTCATTGAAAGTCCATACTTGGCTAGTCCTACATTTTTGAGTAATAGGGGTAATGTTGCATTCACTCATATCATGGTGGTCAATAATGTAGGTCAACTTGTGAGAGGCATAACTTCTAATATCTGCTTCAAATTAATTGTCTAAGGAGGGATGTAGTAGTTTATTTCACCCTGTAGGCTACAGTCATTTAAAAATGGGGAATTATTATTTAATGTTACTGAGGTAACATTAGATTATAATAAAATTTAAATTTTGGGGCAAATGGAGGGAAACTTGCAAGTCACTCAAAATTGAATTTAGGAGGAAAAAGCCCAAAATAAAGTATATAAAAGGAAGGGAGGAGATTCATTATGATCATCATGGAATGTTATTCTTCTTGAATATGCATCGAGGCTCTTGGAGGGTTTTAAGACCCCTTTTCTCATATTGGTTTCAGTGGTGGAAGATTTGCTAATTTTAGTTAACAATGGTATGTTCTATGCTTAACACAATTACTTCAATGTTATTTTAGTAGCCGAATGACAATTGCCAATTTAGTTTTACAATAGAAATCACATTAACCATTAATCACATTGACAGTAACAACAGATAGAATATAAAACAAATGTAGAAGACAAGCCAAGACAAGAGGACACTAGATTGGCAGATGCAAGGGAAAATCCCCAATGTGGGGAAAACCCTTTGATCGAATCTTCTTATTATTATATCAAAATGTTTAGCAGATAAATAGAGTACAAAAGTCAAATTGACTTTCTCAATTCGAAGTCAAAATGGACCTGTCAATTTTTGCAGTCAAACTTCAACCCTAACCAGGAAGTCAACACTGGTCAAAGCATCAATAGAATGTCCTCAAAACAACTCGGTCTTCCCCAATTAAACTCATCCTAATTGGGAGGTCAAAATCAACCCAAAATAGTAACAAAGTTAACAATCAAACTTGGTCTAACTGTTGTCCTGAAATCTATGGTCAACTTGCAATTTTGGTTTGCGGTTAAAGTGCACATAATACCTCAATTTTTGTGCCAAAAAATGCAGCCTAATGGGATAGAAATAACCCCAAAATATCAAATTCAAATAATGCCTGGAAGTTCATGGTCAACACTAGTCAAACTGAAAAATTTCCTGAGATTTTCAGCCCTACAATTCAGTCCTGAAATTTCGTCCTCCTTGTGCCACACATGGGAGAGAGAGAATGCCCAATGTTGTATGAACCAATGAGAGAAGGAGAGAGAATGTGTGAGTGTTGAAGATGCCAAATGAGGTGTTAGGTGACTTGTATTTATATAATTCTTTGAGGGTGAAGAGACACACCCACTATGCTTCTTGAGCCTACATGTTGATGTGGTTAACCTAAACGATTTGCACATATGTGGGCATGTTGAGTGCATCCCAACTTGGCCTAGATTTTGGCTAAAACTCTGAACTTTGAGGAGCGGAGTGTGAAGTGGACCGTGCAGTGCAGCATGTTAGATATACCCCGCTGTATCATAGGGGCTTTGGGGTGGGTCGAAGCCCCTCCTTTTTGTAATGGGTTTTGGGTTATATTTGCTTGTTTTACGGAGCCCATGGTATTTGGCCCATGGTATTGTAATGATGTAATAATATAAAAGGGGATGTAATGCTATGCTAGATAGACAGTCATATCGGATGATTATGGTTAAGTCTTTGTAACCTGTATTTTGTAGCAAAGGGAAGGCTTTGCAACTGAGTGCACATAGACCTTGGAAGAGTCTACAGCTTAGTGCGTAGACCACCTGCAGCTTAGTGCGTAGGTCGAAGAATTGTTTGTACTCAAAGGTATGTCTTAATAAAGAAGTAGTTTGGGATGATATTCTGAGTTCTTATGTGTTTCTTGTATTTTCTTAATACCTGTTTTTGTGAAGTAGTTATTACAGTTGCATGTTATATCAGCGCAGTGTTGGTTTATGATGTTATATGACTTGTTTTGGATGTGGAGAAGTAATGTATGTATGATAAGTGTTAAGAGTAAGATAATAGAGAAATACCACATCTTCCCGTTCCTCAAGGTTGCAAAAACCTAGTTCTGCATCCACCCATAGTCACTTCGAGTGAGACTATGATCTGCTTGCAGGTCGTTGCCTAAAGGGCCAGTCATTGAGTGTTTTGTTGGTGTGTAGTATAGTTTGAACCTGGGTCAGCCCAAACCAAGCCAAAAAATGGTTCCATTTCCAGGACCAGGATTTGTTTTAAGGATATGTGGATGTGGCACCCATCGAAGAAAGAAATTCAATATTCGATAGTCCTAAAAGAGCGAGAATTTGCAGATCAAGAAAATAGAAACCCTCATTTGACATCTGAAGTGTGGTTACAGAGGTATATTTTCACATAGTAGTACAAAATTTTCTTCTGTCCCTTTCCTCCTGAGTTGTACAAGTGGATATTGAGGTTGACTGAATTAAAGCACTGTTTTAAGGATAACGAACCTACGGCGTGGACTCTTGAGATGATACAACGACATAAGAGCACTGACAATAGGATTTCAAGGGTTGTCGATTTATGGATTGATAGTGTTATCAAAAAATTGCTTCAGATAGGCTGCTAATCAGAAAATCTTATGTAACTATTTCAAACCAATCTTGTGACTAAGGCTTAGCCTCCTCAGCCTGAGAGGGCTCTCTCAAGGGTTAATGATATTGAATAAAGATGTGGATGACTAACTCTATTTAGGAAATAACTTGCTTATGATGAGTGTAGGTTGAAAATAATATCAGTAAGTAAACATTAGGCTTATGAAGTCAACATTTCAGTGAGTTTACTTGACATGGAAGCTGAGGCAGATCAAATTTTTTAGTAGTAGGACACAGACACATGAAACAAGAAAATACACAGTCAATTCCAGGGATAATTTAAGGATGGAAAATTATCTTGAAGTTTAAAAAGGTGGCGAATCTCACTAATCCTTAATATGCAAACTATAAAATGTTTATTGATGTATTTGTAAAACTATTCAAATTTATAATGATATTATATATATTGTATATATAATGTTGGTTATTTTTAACGTAAAATAATTTTATATTGTAAAATTTGGGCGAATCATTTTTATAAAAAAATGGAATTTGGCGAATCTCTTTTTGGAAAAACCATGGAAAATTAGCCCACCTGTGAATATTAGCCCCTAAAATTTTCCATGGTCAATTCATTTATAAAGGAAGTCAGAGCATCACATGAATGAATTCTGAGTATTATAAATGAAAACCACTGCAAATGAATTACATAAAAGGTATAGATAAGATTGGAAAGAACTAAAAACTCATTCAAAATCTCAGGTTGGTCAAGTAACAAATCTCTGTATTGCTGAAACAATAAATTTACAATAAGCTCCAATTTTGCCAAAAAATTCCAACCCTTGACAAATTTGACTCAGTAGACTTTAATAGACTTGTTACATCATCTAATGATCTTCCTCCTGGCTAGATTCATCAAATTTTTCCTAATAACACCTTCCATAACCATAAAACATCAACTTAATGACAAACATACACCTACCCTACTTGACAGTCCTTTTCCTAATAGGACTCACACTACTCATTATTGCCTTTAACAACCTTATCTACTAAAGCAATTACATTATTTTTCAAGTATTCTTTCACGTGTTCGAATTAAGATGATGGAATTCATCACTTTATGACCACTTAACTAGCCTCCTCAAAACTAGGAAACAAAACCTTGTTTTTTAGGAAAATAGTCTTCTTCTTCCACGAATACTTTGGCTGTCAATTTATCTTCAATTCGTGGTCCTTGAGTGCTGAATAATTTCTTGACATGGTATTTAACCCTTCAATAATCTCCAGATGTCCAAATATGCTCCAAAACCTTCTAAAAAGGCTGAAAAATAGTACGCTACGAAATTAAGGTAGTTTCGTAGCGTACTTTTGTAGCGCTGCAAAACCTGCCACTTAACCTCAAAATTCTTGATTCTTTTCTTTGTCATAGTGTTCATCATCATTAAACACATCTCCCACACCAATTTCAACTCTTGATAGCATCTATAACTGGTTCAAAAATTAAAAAGAGCAGCTACAGTAGTTTCGTAGCATTTTGCTGCCCTTCAAGCCCATGCACGCTACAAAACTGCTGAAAAGTGCTGAAAATGCAGATTTTTTGTGTAATTTTGAAAAATGAACCCTGTAAGTGCCAAAATCTTATCTCTAACATGTCATTAGCCTTAAAAAAACATAAACCAACTCACCTTATTATCCTTGAGGCATTTCCTCCTCATTTACAATTGGTTGACCTAATGGCTCTTCAATCACTATCATCTTGAGACCTTTTTTCTCTAATTCTTCATGAATTAGTTAAAGTTGCTCCTCAAGGTCTTTAACCTGATCTTTCAATCTTCTATTGGTAGCTTTCAACTGTTTGTTCATCTTCCTGACATGTTTGGCCTCTTTCCTTGTCGGAATGGTCCATTTATGAGTTGTTGTGTGTTATCCAATGTTTTGGAGACAGTGTCAACGTGTTCTTCCCAAATTTCCTTTATTTTTTCAAATTGAGTCTTTTCTACACTGTGTTTCCTTTCTTCCCTTTTCATAACAACAATTTCATGATTGGCCAAATTCATTTTTTCTTCAAGGAGCTGTAACTCTGTTTTTTCCATCACCTTCTCTTTTCCCTTCTTTGATTTGATGATTACATCCATCTCTAGAGGTGATGAAAGGTAAATAATATCTTGAGGTGGCTGAGCTGTGTCAGTGGGTGGTTGAAATTCTCTACTGCTCTCTAATAGCTTCCTAGCATTCCTTGTCATAGTATTTCTTGCTTGGAACATGAAACCTGGATCTTCTCCCTCAAATTATAATTTATTTGTAGATTTAGCCTTTTTTAACTTCTACCCACCTTCCTCTATAAACTCAGCTTAGACAATAGGAGTTTCCTCTATGTCAATGGCATGTAAAATATCTTCTAGATTTCCCTTAGCTTCTGCTTTGTCTTCTACAACCACTTTTTTCTCTTCTAAAACCATTGTGTGTCTCCTTGTCATCCTTTTGGTTCCTTGTTTACTAACAGTTTGTTTTTGTTTTACAGGTTTGACCACCTTTGACTTCTTTTTTGTAGGTGGGACACTTGGTGTATCAAGACTCTGCATTTGCTATGGCTCCTTCATAATTTTTTCACTTGATTCTACTCTTGTAGGTTCACTTGGTTCTGCTACCAATGGTTGGCTCTGTTCTGCTGCTAATGGTGATGGAATTCTCCTAGGTTTAGGAGTTCTTGAAGGAGTAAGAGCATACAACTCAAAACCACTGACAAAAAAGAATGAGGACCAATCTCTGCCTAACCTTTGAAGTTCATCTAAGACCAATAATTTCATTAAACCATGATGGAATAAAGAAGTCTCACTCTCCTCAAACTTTGCTTGGACCTTATCTACCATTTTTGACAAACTTCTATGCAAATAGAAAGGCATATCAATGGAAGTCTTACCAGTAAAGTGCATAAGTAATTTGAAATGATATGAATAGACTTTGTGGTACCTCCCTTCATAAGTAAAGTACTTTTGGATGATGAGCAACAATTTTGAATAGTCATCTTTTATGTAACTTCTTGGGATAGCATTGGTGAGGTCCATTTCAGTATGTTCAGGATTCATGAAATATTTGCACTGCTCGATGTTAAACTTGAAACCTTTGAACCAGTTCACCTGACCTCTTGGAATCTTTGTAGCAGTAGCAATAACCTCTGGTGTGATGGACTAATTGAGCATTCCCACTTTAGTGGTTGTTCCATTGAAATTCAAAGCAAACTCCTTGGACACCTATGTATGAAAGCCCTATAATTTCTCACAAAACTATAGGCAACCATCTCTTCTGAAAGCTTCTACTATTGCTAGGCCTTCATTGATCAAATTCATGTCTGTAGGTTCATATCTCATGCATTGGCCACCCTTGTTTGTCCTTCTTTTCTCTGCCATGGTTTCTCTAAGATTTGCACAACCTCACTTGATGATGTTCAAATTAAACCTTTGAAAAAAAAACCAGCCACAACTTTGGCTTAGTGCACTAGCTCTCCAGAGCTCAAATATTACACAAGGAGGAATGAGAAAATGGGAATGACTGAATTAGGAAAATATTTGAAGTTTTGATGTCTTCTCATGACTCAATGATGACTCATATATTACCTAAACTGACCATGATGACTGCATACCTGAGCATGTACCTTGATTTTATCCCTCCATGACTCGAAAAGCATCTAACTCACCCTTTCCCAATGTTTTTTGACACCTAACAGTTAGACTGACAAGACAGACATGAAACCGCGCTTTCATAGCATTCCTAGTGTAAATTTGACTGTTTTCGCTACGAAAATATCAACAGTTTCGTAGCGAAAAGTGATTTTTCACAGTTCATTTCGCTACGAAACTGTGGTTTCTTGGCTAATTTGGAACTTTCAGTACAAAAACTTTGGAAAATGAAATCAATCAGAAAATGATGAGTGATGTGACATGATGGAGTTTGAAAATGAGTGGGTTTAGACCTTAGGTTAAACTAAAACAAGAAAAAATTAATATTTCCCTTCACCAAGAATAAAAATGAATCCTACAACCTAATTTTTTGACACACGAATTTATTTAACCTTGTCAAAATGATGCTTCATTTTTTGGGGTGATAACAAATAGAATCTTGGGAGGATTCCTTACTAATTTCACAATAGACTTGATTGTGTCCTACAATGAGGCAGAACAAAGATTCTTCAAAGGACGACAAGGTAAGAATCTTAAATCTTTGAAACTTTGGATTAAGATGCTTCTTTGTGAAAAGGGAGTTTTACGAATGCAATCAGATTGCTAGTTTACTTATGTTTGGAGGAAGAAAAAGTAAATATGAGCTAGATATCGGTGCAACATGAAGTGGAAAGAGATATAGAGTAGATACCAAAAAGAGATATCATGGACAAGATCCAAATACCTTTGTAGAAACTAATTATAGTCCCCTTTTGAGTGAATCTGAAAGTGAAAGAGAAGAAATCCAACTCCAAGAAACTTCGCAGTATACCCCCTTACAGCTTGAGAGTTTTTTGAAACCAAATCTAGTAATAGTCAGGGTGTCGGTGGTCTCCCTGCTCCCCCTACCCCACCCCCTCCTACTCCCCATCCCCCTCCCCCTTTCACCCGAAGAAGAGGTATGGTTGATGGTATTAAGCTACTTTTTTTCAAAGGAACATGATCAGAGGACCCAAAATAGTTTTGGTTTTTATGCAATGGGCAGCAAAGCAGGTCAATGTTGAAAATATAAAGAAGGTATAGCTTGTTATGCCACTGCGCGATAGAGAATTAACGTGGTACATGAAGTATTCAACTAATCGGAATAGAACATTTACAAAATTAAAAAAAAAAAAATTGGTCAGGGAGTTTAGAAAACCAAAGTCTCATTCGCAGTCCATCACTGAGTTGAAGGAAATCAAACAGAAACCTACTATGTATGTTTGGGAGTTAGATCAAAGATTTAAGTTTTTATTGGATCATGTGAGCTTCGACATAGCTCCGTAGCAACATCAAGAGTGGTTTATAGCTACGCTACTACCTCATATCAGATTGTCGTTGATGGAGCAGAAGATAGGAATTGAAGTCGAAGCTCTGGATATTGCGATGAAGTTGGAAGGTTCACCTATAAGAGATACTGATGCAGGAATGCAATAGATTCAGAATCAGCTCGTGAACCTAACCCTGCAACTATGAGATATCAAGAAAGGTAAAGAAGTTAGAGAAGAAGTATGGTGGACAAAGTGCATACCAGAGGGCCATTCTAAAGAGTCGTGCCCTATCTTCTGGGATTACATGGCTAGTGGAGCACCTAATCCCCTAAATGAAGGATCCAACATGTGGTGTGAAATATGCAGGACTAAAGGGAAAAACCACTCAGAGGAATGTTACCTGTTGCAGAAATATGTATAGAATCCAAAGAATCTATTTTGAAAATTCTGTAAATTGGTAGGACAAGATGAGAATAATTGTCGAAGTTATGACCTAATGATGGAGCGCAATACTAATTCTTATAGAATTCAAGAAAAATAACATGGACATGAGGAAAATGGACATCGAGGTGGTTGAAGAGATGGAGTCGGCTGAGGACTTGGACAAATAATTTGTTATAACTGCGGCCAACCAGGTCATTTTGAAAGAGATTGTCAGAACCCAACTACAATAGGTAAGTATTATAAATATTTTGATCACGTAATTAAATAATGTCCTGTACTTATGGTGAAGATGCAAGAAAAAAAGAATCAGTAGCTGATGCAACATATTCAAATGATGACTGCCGAAAGGAGAACTAATTAACCTCAAATTAGTATTGTCACTGGAAGTGGAGATGCGAATGGTGATGATAAGAAGGATGAAAGGAAGGAATTTGAAAATATAGGTGCATGGGTTAGAAATACTATGGAGAAAGTTTCTATTTTTGATATGTAGAAGGAAAAAAAATTGTTTATGGAAGCAAACCAAAGTTTTATGGATGTTGGAGCTTTGACCTATAGTGCACAGCAAAAGCTGAGAAACTACGATGTGTCATCAACTTTGACACAAAGTCGAGCTCCGACATAGGATCGAGCTTCGATGCAAAGCCAGGAGTTAGTTAATCAAGTAAGTGTTTTAAGATATTTTTTGCATACTTGTATGAAGTTGTTAAGAGATCAAAAAGTTGTAGAAGGGCTTCAGGAATTGATAGATTCTTGTGCATCAAAAGAAGCACCGCGAAGAGATATGCGCGAAGTCAAAAACATGCATCGACAAAAGATAACTGGAATAGAAATGAGGCTCAGTGTGCAGATAGGAGAATATGAGATGGATCAAGTTATTTTGGATATGGGATCTGATGCTAATGTTTTGACGAAGAAAACATGGGGATCGATGGGTAAGCCAAAGATGTAGTGGTCACCTATTCAGTTAAGGATGGAAAATCAACAAAATATCCTCCCTATGGGAACATTTCCAGGTGTCACAGTGGATATTGGAGGAGTGCGCACTACTACTGATTTTGAAATAATAGAGATTGTCGATGACAGTAATCCTTATTTTTCATTTCTAGGGCTTACCTGGGCATTTGAAAAATTAGCTATAATTAATCTGAAGAAGAGACAAATGACATTTTAAGGAAACAATATGAGGGTATTTATTCCTTTGAATCCATCAGAATGAGTAAGCTACACATAACTAATTAGAGAAGAATACTGTGCAACTGACATAGATCAGATTTATCAAATAACAACAAAGGAAGAAGATTGGGTTAGCCCTATTGCATAAGGCAAGTTGAGTTGGGAGCATGATAGTTCTTGTAACTTAGATTCAGAAGAAGAATTGGAGAATTGGAAGAAGAGGCTTCAAGAAGTGACCAGAAGGCATTGTTCAAGAATGACGAAATCTCTTCGTTGTATAATGACTGAGGTATATAACCTTCCTTCGTATGATGACATAGGAGATGTGAATATTTTTCTTAATGATTATGAAGAAAAGGTTCAAGAAAATCAAAGGTTGTTATCCTTGGATGTAGCCCTGAAAGCTACTCCTTCTAGATGGTGGAATGCACATAGGAAGAATATAGGATGATGGCAGGAATGCGAAGATTGATGTGGATAAGGTTTGGAAATATAGAAACAAAAATGGAGATGAAATATGATGACCAAACTAGCCCTAGGAAGCATATTCAACTATGTACTACAACATGGAAGGAGATTCCACAACAAGAATGGGCACATGGATTCATTTACACATTGAAGACAATTCCTAAGAATTGGTACCTTGAAATAGAGCTTCGACATGGCACTAAAAATTATGTAGACATGGTGGATAGTTTCATGTTAACATTCTGTTTTGAGTATGATTTCCCAGGCATATATTTGGCTCTTCAAGAAGTCAAGAAAGAGATCTTTGAGAATGTCACCTTGGTGACATTGCAACAACCTGATTGGGCTGCATAAATAGAATATGCACTGGAATTCTATAAGATTATTGCAAATGGAGAAGAAGAATATTCTCACAACATCGACATAGCAGAATCAAAAGGATATGGCAAATTTTCTGGACTGAGATAGAGATACTAGATATAATAGATCCACTGAAAACGAAGAAAGTAAACATAGATTCAGAGGAAGAAACCAAGCTTGCAACAGTAGGAGATTAATAGGATGAGGAGACAATCCGCAAAGTTACAAAGCTACTTCATGACGATGAGTGAGAGGAAGAAGAGAAATAGAAGCATGACAAGGAGCCTATTGGAGGGGATGAACACAACAAAGAACCTGAAAGGACAGAGATAGAAAAAGGAAAGAGGAATATACACAACGAAGCTTCCTCAAGGAGAAAAAATAAGTAGAAGGCAGACAAGTCGAAGGATGTAATTCCATTTGTCCTTACTGATGGGGAACAAGATGAGATTGGGGAGAAGATTCATGAGGTAAAATCAGATTCATGGAACAAGATAGAGGATTGCCACGATGCACTCCTAATAGGTGTTGAGGAGAGTATTGCAGAAATAAAAATACTCGTGCAGACAACCACACAATCAGTACAGATAAGGGAAGGGATCCAACTAGAAAGAATAACAGAAACAATATTTGGATGAGGATAATGCAGATATCTGCCAGAGCTCTACAGTTTGACTCCACCGAATTAAATCAGCAGGCAAAAGTTTGGGAGCATGTCAATATGAAAATCGCCACGCTTCCAATTCCAGTATTGCATGACTTGCATCAAGGAATCATAAATAAGCTGAAGTAGTGAGAACAACACACCTAAAAAATAAACATTTAGATAGAACAAGAGTGATCTTCGTTGAAGAAACAACTCGCCTAGGCCATCAAGGAGAAAGAATAGGCAGAACAACAAAATCTTAAGTTAAAGGAGGTGGTCAAAGCCACATGCTGAGAAGTTCTAGACATGGATGTATGCCAGGAGGAGTCAGTTGAAGACAAGGTCACAAAGTTTGGCCTTGCAGTCAAGGAATCCAAAAAGAAGATCGCAAATGTACAGTTTGAGTATGATCTCAAGATCGGGGAGCTCCACCAACCACCAAAAGTTTGAGAAAAGAGGTAGATTGGCCTAAAGGCTACAGTGATAGGCATCTCCACGACAATGGTAGAATGTGGAAATTTTTTGGACAAAACATTGCAAATTTGGCCTTCGCTGTAGGAAGATCCAAATGTACAAAAGCTAGAGGAAGACATCCAATAGAAGAAAAATCAGCTAAAAGATATTTGGGCAATCGTGAAGACTTTTCCAATCTCATAGAGGTTCGCCAAGATCAGCGAAGGAAATGCAATGTAGAAGAAAATGGAGGATTTTTGAAAATAAGAAGAAATTTTGGCAGAGAGAACTCAGTCGTGGAAGGATGAAGCTCTCCAATTGTCACTGGAAGTAGATGGGAGCTTCAAAAAAGAGAAGAGATAGTACTGAATAAGACAACAGGACCAATAATAGAGGCAATATTGGAAGAAGTACGCAGTGAAGAGAAGAAAGCCACAAAGATATTGCAGAAGTTCAACAACGCCTATGACAACATCGCAAAAAAGATCTAGGGAAAATAAATTGAGTGAATTGGGACAAGTCACATGTGAGTGTTGGGGGCTTGTTGGGCGCAACCCAACATGGCCTAGATTTTGGCTAAAAATCCGCATTTTGAGGAGCAGAGTGTGAAGTAGACCGCGCAGTGGAGCACGAGGTGGACCGTGTAGTGGAGCATGTTAGATATACTGTGCGGTATCATAGGTGCTTCAGGGTGGGTCGAAGCCCCTTCTTTTTGTAATGGATTTTGGGTTATATTTTCTTTTTTTGTGGAGCCCATGGTATTTTTCCCACGGTATTGTAACAATGTAATAATATAAAGGGGATGCAACGTTATTCTAGAAAGACAGTCATATCAGATGGTTATGGTTATGTCTTTGTAACCTATATTTTGTAGCGAAGGGAAGGCTTTGCAGCTAAGTGTGCAAATACCTTAGAAGAGTCTATAGCTTAGTGCACAGTCCATTTGCAGCTTAGTGCACAGGTCGAAGAACTATTTGTACTCAAAGATATGTCTTAATAAAGAAGTAGTTTGGGATGATATTCTGAGTTCTTATGTGTTTCTTGTGTTTGCTTAATACCTGTTGTTGCAAAGTAGTTATTAAAGTTGCATGTTATATCAGTGCAATATTGGTTTATGATGTTATATGATGTGTTTCTATGATTAATTGGATATGGTGAATTAATTTATGTATGATAAGTGTTAAGAGTAAGATAATAGAGAAATACCACATTTTCCTATCCCTTAAGGCTGCAAAAACTTGGTTCAGCATCCACCCATAGTCACTTCGGGTGACTCTGTGATATGCTTGCAGGTCGGTGCCAAAAGGGCCAGTGATTGAGGGTTTTGTTGGTGCGAAGTATAGTTTGAACTTGGGCCAGCCCAAACCAAGCCAACAAGGCATAAATTCAAATTCACACTTCTTCTTGTCCAAATGAGATGATATTTATATCAATTTTGGTCCTCTCTAAAAGAGGAACCTAATGTAATCATCATCTCTATAAAAATACCTATCCAAAGGTGGAATTCAGCCCTAGTTTCCAATTTTAACACTCCCTCTCAACTAGGGAGAATGCCACCTACCAATCCATCATCGATTGTCATGCCATCCCATCTTCATGAGCCATCCCTGTGTCTCAGATTGACTCTACTGAAAAATGATATGAATAATGAAGAAGAATCAATCGAGAGTGATTCACAAGACCTTCCCACTCTCCACTGACAAAATTTAGTCGAGAGGTAGAAGCTCAATCAAACTTGATCCCATATCAAGTTGTCGAACACCATGCATCCTAGAAATAGGGAGTACGATAGTAAAAAATGCGTCCATTGGTAGTGTTATGGTTCCTATCCACTTTTCCCATCTCATAGTCCAGATGAGAGGTACTTTACATGAGTCCCAGACTACATCAGCAGGATGTATGCTGGGGCATCCGCAGGAGAAGGTGAACCACTCACCATGCTCATATGCCATAGGAAAATGTGAACCACTAATATTATGCATATATAATCAATTGTAGGGGAAGGTGAACCACTCACCCTACACACATGTCAACCATCGTGGGGTATCACAGGGGAAGGTGAACCACTCACCCTACACACATGTCAACCGTCATGGGGTATCATAGGGGAAGGTGGACCACTCACCCTGTACATAACTGAGGTCTCTATATTACTAGTGTAGCTCCTTAATGTTGTTAATATAGCCCCCTTATTGTTATTTTTGTACCCCTGTAGCCCCCATATTATTATTATTGTGCCCCATAAAAGCCACTATTGTTATTGTGTGCCCTTACATTATTATTGTTAGGTCGCTAGGATTATATTGTGACCCCATGGACTCCTATATATAGAAAGGAGGTTTTCTCATTTGAATCATCCAAGAATTGTTAATTTATTTAACATAAAGGAGGTTTCCCCCTCAAAGTGGCTTATTTCTAAGGCGTTGATCTCTCTTTTCTTCTATTTTTGGAGCTGGTTTCATAACATTTGGTATTAGAGCTTTGGATTCTAGGGTTTCGCTGCTTCAAACATGACATTGTGGAATTTTCTCTATAATTTTTTTCTATGAAGGTTCAGATGCTAAAAAAAAAGGCCATTTGTGAATAAATCTTGAGGAACTTTGTGTAAAAATTTTAGATCTTGGTTCGCAATATTTTTGGAGAAATGATCTGTGGAAGTTATAGTTTTTGCAGGCTCCCGAATTTCTTCTAAAAGAGGTGACCTTGGGAAAATCGTCATAACTCTCTCTCTGAGCATCAGATTGGAATTCTGTAAAAAGTGGTTGAAATTACACAGAATGTAGTTTCCTTTGTATCAATTTTAGAGCCATGGAGGAAACAATGACATGTGGAATGTGATACAAGTTCGTTCTACTTAATCAGTCCATAATTAGGTCATTGTGGGAGATTGGGCATAAATTTGCCTTGAATATTCCAAATCAGGTAAGACCTATGGCATTGGAAAGAAGATTCAAAGGGATACTAAGGGACTAAAGATAAAATCTCAGGGATCTAAAATTATAGAGATACATCAGTTTCAATATCAAGCTCCTTAAAATCAAGAAATAAGTGTGTATTGTTTTTCAAATTGCATAAGTATTGTTTGAAAAATTAGTTTGACGTGATTCCAAGGGAATATTGAAGCATATATATCAGAATTTTGTTCTAAAATTCCCCCTAAAAATAATTCAACACCCATTAAGCTCTCAAAATAATCTACTGTGACTCATGAAGAGGAAGAGGTGCAACATGATATATCAAAATTACAAGAGCAAGTGCATGAAATTTCGCTCTCACAAAGAGCCAAAAAAAATTAAATGGAAGTTTTGAAGAAAGATGTGGAAGCTAAGATGGATGGTTTGAAGAAAGGCATGGAAGATAATATGGATGGATGGAAGAATTACATGGAAGGCATGGAATCTAAGATGGATGGCATCGAAGCTAATATGGATGACATCGACGAAAAAATGAAAGCCAACATGAAATACATGAAGAATGATATAAAAGTAGACATGGAAGGTTTGAATGAAGGTTTGACAAATTTGATATAATAAAAGATTCCTAATGGTGAAAAGGTAGTAGAGGAAATTCATGATGAGAATAAAATAAATGTTAATCGTGATTTCATAAACTCTAATGTTGGATTGAAGACCCACCATATTATAAAGATTGATGTGAGGAAGTTTAATGGCAAGGATCCTGTAACATGGATACTACATATGGAGAAATATTTTGATCTCCATAATGTGAAAAACACACAAAATGTACACATTGCAACTTTATATATAAAAAAAAACATTTGTATGGTATCGATGGCTTTGCTCTCATAAAATGTTTATCACTTGGTCAATTTTTACGGAGGAAATGATAGCACATTATGAGGATAGAAAGAGCAACACCTTATTTAGCCAATTGATAAATCTCAAACAAAAGGGTTCAATGATGGAGCACATTGAGGATTTCCAAAACTTGAATATAAGGGTAACTGATATCCCAGAGGAACACAAGATTGATGTCTTCCTAGGGACTTTAAAGGATAACATCCAACATGAGGTTCACCTTTGGGAACCTGATTCATTGGAGAAGGCATTCAATTTGGCAAGAAAAATTGAACGTAAAATTATGGCGAC
This sequence comes from Pinus albicaulis, assembly GCA_034641835.2. Taxonomy (NCBI): domain Eukaryota; kingdom Viridiplantae; phylum Streptophyta; class Pinopsida; order Pinales; family Pinaceae; genus Pinus; species Pinus albicaulis. Next base: position 1,451,514,378 of record CM076582.1, read on the forward strand.
AAGGAAGCCTACCACTCACATCTATAAAGATCGAAGTGTTGCTATTCCTAGAATTCCACAATCTACAAGGTTGACACCACAACAATTGGATGAAAAAGGAGTAAAAGGACTTTGCTACAATTGTGATAGAAAGTACACTAAAGGTCATAATTTCACTGCGAAGAAATTATTTTACATTGATTTTGAAGAGGAGGAATAAAATGAACAAGAAACTTAAAAAGAAGAGGATATACATGAGGAACCAACCCTAGAGAAAGAAGAAATGAGTCCGACCATATCCTGTAATGCATTGGTAGGAATTACCACTCCTCAAACTCTCAATATAGAAGGACATATCAAGAAGAAAACAGTAATAGCGTTGATTGATTTGAGTAGTACCCATAATTTTATTCATTGTAAGGTAGCCAAGGAATTGAATTGCTTCCTATGCCCAACACCAGAGTGTCAAGTGATGGTTGCAAATGGAGGAACTATAAATTTCTCTGGAAAATGACATAATATCAAGCTAACCATGGGGGAATATGTATTGGATATTCCAATGTTTTCCTTTCCAATGGGAGGTGTTGATGTTGTACTAGGAGTACAATGGTTACAATCTTTGGGGACGGTAGCTTTTAATTTCAAGAACTTTTCTTGAATTTTTTTTTGGAAGTAAAGGAAGTTGAATTACGGGGTATCATAGGGAAGAAAAGGATTTAGCAAGAAACATTCGCTCAAAAGGGGAAAGCAACCCAATAATATAAATAAATAGGAAATAACAATAATACCAGTGTGAAAAAGGAGAATTCTAGTCAATTAGGGAATCAAAAGGGCTCAAATAATAAATTTTACGCCCTAAAAAATATCAATAATGAAGACGACCCATCTCAATAACCTCGAGAGCCTTATAGGCAACATGTGAGAAATCACTTGTAAAGGATATTCAAACTCCTAAACACTCCCCAGAATCCATGGAGGAACATTTGAAGACAAGGAGGAGGCTTACCTTTCCTCAAAAGAAGTTGTTGGTCAGGTCCTCATGGAAAGATCAACAGGTGAGAAATCGGAGGTGGGAAAATCTAACAAAATGGATCAAAAATTTAGGCAAACAGGGTGGAAAACCAAAAGAGAAATCAGGAAAGAAAAAAATGAAAAAGACAAAGATTTGAGTTTTCAGAGTCCTATTCCTCATCATCTAGTAGACCATGGAAGTAAAGAAGGTAAAAAGGGAGTAGTAGTAGGTCCCTTAAAAGGGGCATCAAATAAAAAAAATAAATAATGAATATAATCTCCTGAAATTGCAGGGGATTCAGTTCGAGGAAAATAATAATAGAGGAAAATTATTAATAATAAAGGAGAATCCATTCACTTCCCTCTTCCAGGAGACCAAAATGGATGAGAATGATCTCTCATCTAATCAGAAAAATAATCTCAAATATGAGCCTTCTTCTCTCAATTAATTCTTGGGGAGCATTAGGAGGCCCGAGAACTTTCTAGGATTTGGACCAGCTTAAGTTATTGAACAACAAAAATACGAAACAATGGATTATTTCTTCCTTCAAAATTATCACCATAAACCAACTATGCTTAATCATCAATATTCAAATGCCTTCTCACTTTAGAGAAAAAAAAGAGTGTTTGAAATCCCTTATGGAGATAAAATATTCTGAATTTGGGGAAAATTGTATTATTGGAGGTGATTTCAATACCACCCTTAATTGGGAAGAGAAGAGAGGAGGAATGAAGGTCAAGGATCCCTTCCAAGAATCCATGGAAGATTTAATCTCCTCTCTGTGCCTTATGGATATTGTTGTTCATGACAACTCTTCATTTAAATTTTGGTTGTCGTTCCTGTTCAAAGCTGTTTAAAACCCTCTTTGGTAACTTAAATTCCCTATATTCTGCCTGTCGCTACCCTTTTCTGCCCGAAAAACGTATTTTGTAAAGGTTGATATCCGCAATTAAAATCTATCGGGCCTAGCCCCTGAAGCCTTAGCCCCTTTGCTTTGATTCTCATATGACCCGGGCGCAAAAACGTGTGCCAGATAGACAGGAGCTTATCCCCTTCGGTTTTCGGGTGCAACCGTAGCCGTCCGATCTCAATTAAATCAACGGACCGCAATCAATTCAGAAGTGGTGGTCCCTGCGCCATTGAAACCTCCGGTTTATTCCGCACCACCTCCACTGGGTAGGCGATATTCAGCAAATCACAACGACTCCATACAGTAATCGCTGCGTGTCTCCTGCACGGCTACGAAACCGCTTTCATTTCGCGCATTAATGCCCGGTCGGTGGTCGGGTAGCGAAATAAATGATAGCCGTTAGATCTCGGAGCCTCCATCCAACGGCCATCGTGCCCCGAAGATGCACGCGCTTTAACTCAGGCCTTCGCCCTCCTCGTACGTTAAATTCCGGCCAGAAGATATGCGGCGGAATCAGTCATCGTCGTCCGATCCTACGCTTTTAATCCAATGACGGTCATCCTCCGGAGCTGCATGTGTTTTAACCCATGTCCATCGTGCCCCTGGCCCACCATTTCATTGCTCTCCGATGCATTTAAAACCGTCGATCTCGTTCAGTGATCGTGTGGCCCATAATCACTCGCATTTTCCCCGCTTGACTAAGTCCTCCGCCACGTCATCTGTTCCCCTTCGCTTTTCATGTGCCTATGTGTCATCACCCTGCGTGCCCATTGTATTTCCATCCCCGCCGCCTATATATATGTGTTGCATTCATATTCATCATTTTTATTCATACATCGTGTTTTAACTGTTCTATGTGGAAAACTTACATTCCGTCTGTTTATCAAGGCTTCTCTGTAATTCCGCCGCCACCCTGCATGTTCTTGCCATGTGGCCATGTCCTCGACGCCACCATTATTTCCACCTCCACGCCCCTTGCACCTGTGTCTATTCTTTCTAATGTATTTGCGGTTTTTGTAGGTTTACATTGAAAAGGAGCTTCCATAATGTATCGCCTCCATTACAGAGGCCAAGATATTCTATAAGGATAGTTCTTAAAAGCAGAAATTTAAGAGGGAGGCTGGGGTTAGTTGCTATGATATGACCTAATTAATGGGAGTAGAAATAAAATCCATTGAACCCTGCAAATGCATCCAAGGGAAAGATTACGCAACAAGGAATATTAATGGGGCCGCATACAAATACCAGGGAATGATTGAGAAACTAAGCCTCTGGCATTTAAGATCTTAGATGTGGATTCAGAAGATGAGAGGAAAAAAGTACAAATGTTTAAAAATCATATCCTCCAGGTTTAATCTTCAATAGATTTCTCTCTCAAGGAAAGTACAGAGTATTGCATATTTTATTTCACACATCTCATCTTTGGAGGAATCTACACCTACAACATTTACTCCATGGAACAACAGCAGAGTACACTTAGCATTTCAAGGCTATCAAGTAATATGGGCGTGAAGGTTTTTCTGCCATTTTTTTCAAATCAAATCATTAAATGTGCATCACCTACCTCCTCTTCTACAATTTTCTATTTCTTCTATAAATACCAAGGAGAAAGATACTGTAAAGGTTCCGGATTTCTATCACCAAACTATGCACTGAGAAGCTTTTGTATACATATTGTAAAACTTCTGTATGAAGGCTCAGAGCCCATAGGGTCTCAGTGAGGAGGAGTTATATATGTAATGAGGATTCTGGTCTTTGGTATCCCACAGTATGTAATTTTCTCTTATGTGTTAATATAACATCTCATTTCATTTCATTTAGCTTCTTGTGTCATGTTATTGGAATGCGGGTGGCTCATTGGTTTGGTAAGGATTCATCCTAGTTGATGCCCATATTTAGATCAGTCAAGCGCCTTAAATATGGCTTAGGCATGACATACTGTCCCATGTTCATTTCATCCATATTTCTGCTATATTAGTTGCTTTGGGAGGGTACTTTTAAAACGCAATTGTCATGTATGGATTCTTAGATTGGTAAGCCCATGCATGGTTCTGTTGTGTATCTGGGTATCAATCCAAAGTTAATTAGTATATTCTTATACTTCATTCATTGCATACACTTTCTGATATTTGATTTCTGTGGTATATTACTTGAATCGGCCCTCTTTACAGTAAGCTGTCTCTGAACTGTCTCTTCCTTTATGCGGGAGCTTTGCATGTTGTTCCTACACTATTCTTATCCCTGTATCAGCTTCTGAGAGAGTTTGGTTCCATTCAAAATCATTTTCCTTGTTTTACAACAGATAGCAGGAGAGTTTTGGATTGACAACCCAAGTTACATCATACACTCCTTGCTATGATAAGATGTCCTAGGCACTGGTCTATGGCAACTCTAGAATGTCTCTAGGGAAGACAACAATTGTCGACAACATCTTTCTGGCACCGTTGCCAGGGACGAATTCAAGAATATCAGTTTCCCTGGGCCTCAACAAATTGTTTTCACTCTCTAATCAGGTGAGCACAGAGAGTTGAAGAGTTGTATATCTCTCACCTTGGCAACTCCATTTTTAATTATTTGATAAATCTATTGGTAGTCCTGGATCCTCATAAGCCACATTTGAGGTCAGATACTGCAAAGTCAAAGATAGCCTCTGTGTCTGACCCAGAGAAGGTTATACATAGAAGAAGTTGGAGAGAAAGACAGTCAGTCCGTGCTGAAAACCATGAACATTCTGTAGAATATTATCCATCCTCTTCTTCTCAAGAAATCCAAGTAGAAAATCCCGGCTCCACTGAGGAAAATCTTGAATATTACCTAGATAGCCCACCCGAGGGAAGTGCTAGAACTAAAGAAAAATTTTGTCCTACCCCTGAGGTCGAAGAAGTTAAAGAAATTACAGAAGTAGCCCCTGTTAACCATGAATTGTTCCCATCTACACCACAGGCTTCTGTATAGTATATTCCTATTGTTATTCATAGTCCACTTCCACCTCCTCCTCTTCCTTCATTTGTACACCAGATTGCTACACAACCCCCACCTCCTCCAATGGATAATGTTCCAGCTTTCCTACTAAACAAATATGCTCCCTTGGAATTACCCCAAGTGCCGAATGATATGCCACAAGATTATTTGAAGATATTGCCCAGATTCATTGGAGAAAATGAAATCGATGCTCATAAACATCTTGAGACTTTCTGCTCTTTTGCAGAACTTTAATGTTGAACATTTAGATGTGGTCTTAAGACTGTTTGTGCAATCTTTGGATGGTGAAGCCAGAAAATGGTTCAAGACATTAGGAAACCATTCAGTAACTACTTGGGATGATATGGAAAATACCTTTCTCAGGAAATGGGGAGAAAAGAAAGACCATGGATAGTGTCTTACTGAGTTTAATACCCTCAAGAAGAAACAAAATGAAGGGGTGTCAGAATTTATCAAAAGATTTAATAAGTTATATCTGAATCTCCCTGCTGATATGAAGCCTCATCAGAATGCTGCCAAAGTTGTTTTCATAGCAGCCTTTGACTCGGATTTTTGCTTCTCCCTAAGGGAAAGAAAACCTGCCACTCTAGATGATGCTCAGTCAAATGCTCTTGAATTAGAAGCAAAGTTTGCCTCCACTGGGAAATTAAAAGGAAAATTCGAACAAGATACTAGAAGGAGAGGCAAAGAAGAGGTTTATACCTCTAATCAAGACAAAGACTCTGACAAGATGGAGGAAATAAGCATGATGTTAAAGAAGATGGTTAAGCTAGAACTCGAGGCCAAGAATACAGCCCCCAAAATTTTTTATAATGCTCCAAACAGAGGTTACAATCCCCAGTATAGAAAGCCACCCCTACAAATATTGCCAAGGGAAGCTAAAGAGCAACAAGATGAAGTACCACATCCATTGTACCTGGAAGGCCCAGTAGATGACTCCATTGAAGATGCTGCCTATGAACTGGAGGATTCAAATCTTGATTTTTCAAATAATGACGAAATAGAATGCCCTTTGCAAGAGGAAGAAGAAACAGAGATTGATCATTATTGCAAACAGTTTAACGATTTCATGTAAGCACATTTTAACAGAAAATATGATCTCAGATCTTCAAGGAAGAGGACCCGGACTCAAGATCAAGAAGAAGAGCCATTGCAGAGGAATGCATCTGCTCAGAAGGATTCGACAGTGCAGAAAGTAGCAGATAAAGGTAAGAGCCCTCTAAACAAACCTTTGCCACCCGATGATCAAATTCCTTCTTCTTCAAAAGTAGTCACCCCTCCTAATGTTGAGTCTGCATCAAAATAAGTTAAACCTTTAGCTGAAAATAAAGAGTAAAAAGAAGTCGTAATAGAAAAGCCCCCTCTTGCTTTCAGTTTGCAAAAAGAACTTGAGAAGGTCAAAATCCCGGTCCCCCTGACTGAATTGTTGAAACAACCCACATATCAATCTCAAGTTACTTCTTTAATGTTCCCTCCTGAAGCACCAATTATCCCAAATAGTCTTAACCTCCAAGAAGAAAGACCCATGGTAATATTTGGCCCGCATGTTGAGGAGATAGATCCTTCTACTCCTCCTTTTTATGTGTCTTTAGTGATTCATGACCTGCTGTTACACAATTGTATGTTAGATTCTGGGGCTTCCCATAATCTTATGCCTCTGTCTGTCATGGAACAACTAGGACTGCAAATTACAAGACCATATAAAGACCTATACTCATTTGATTCCAAGAGGGTTAAATGTCTGGGGATGATAAAAGATTTAGTGGTTAATTTGGCCCAAATTCCAGCAAAAAGTGTAGTAATGGACATTGTGGTGGCTGATATCCCAGCTTGCTTTGGCATGTTGTTGTCAAGGTCCTGGGGAACAAAAATTGGCGGGTCACTCAAAATGGATTTAACATATGCCACTATCCCCGTTTTCGGTGGCCAGGAGAGGAGATTATATAGAGAAACTAGATTTGTCAAGATGGTTACAAAGGCTGATAGCTCAGAAAACTCACCAGTCTATAGCAAAGAAGGAGATTTTTCATGTTTTATGTTTGAAGAAGATCAAAATTTTGCTCATGAACCTTCCTTCTGCCAAATCAAAACTGAGCAGCCTTTAGAAGACCGTGAAGCAGGAGTATGGACTCTACATTTTGATGGAGCAAATTCAAGAGAAGGTAATGGAGCTGGGGTATTATTGATCTCTCATATAGGCAAGTGGATCCCACTGTCTTTTAAGCTGGAATATGAAGCTACTAATAATGTAGCTAAATATGAAGCATTGTTATTAGGACTGCAGACAACTAGGAGCATGGGAATACAATTTTTAAAGGTTCTAGGAGATTCTGAGCTGGTGGTTAAACAAATCAGAAATCAATGTAAAACCAAACATCCTCGGTTGAAAGCTTATAGGAATGAAGTATGGGATGTGGTGAAGAATTTATTCTCAGCATTTAATATTCAGTTCATGCCTCGGGAGCAGAATATAATGGTAGATTCTCTTGCTGTAGTTGCCAATACATTTCGTCCTCCTCAGAACCCTCTTTTAAGATATGAAGTGGAGGTACGTTATAGACCATCTATCCCAGATAATATTAAACATTGGCAAGTATTTGAAGACGATGAACAGATGAAGAGATTTCTAGAAACAGTGGGAGAATTCTCCAATATGGAGATTGATGATTATGAAGAAGAGGAGGCTGAAAACATTCCAGAAAATAAATGGGAAGAGAAGATGGTAGGAAGTAAAGTGCTGCAGCTGAAAGGAAACATCATACCTAGAGGATTGGTGCCTCTAGAAAGATTATTTGATAAAAATGATGTCTCGTTGTAGCTTAGTAAGGTGATAGAGGAAGATCAAGTGGAAGATCTGAATCTGGGTACCAATATTGAGCCCAAAATTGTAAAGTTATCCAAAAAGGTCCCAGATGAATATAAAGGGAAATACTTGGAATTATTTCAGTTATACAAGGATGTATTTGCATGGTCCTATTAGAACCTTAAAACTTTTGATATCAATATAATGCAGCATAAAATTCCTTTGAGGGAAGATGCAAAACCTTACAAGTAGAAGCTCAGACAGATAAATCCTCTGCTGCTTCCCTCCATTGAAAAAGAAATCAGGAAGCTATTAAAGGCCAGGATAATTGTACCACTAAGGTATTCTGAATGGGCGGCAAACCTTGTTCCTGTTCGAAAGAAAAATGGAGAAATAAGGCTGTGTGTGGATTTCAGAAATATAAACAGAGCATCTTTAAGGATAATTATCCACTGCCTAAGATGGACCACATTCTGCAGAAAGTGGTGGGAGCTTCTAAAATGTCAATGATGGATGGGTTTTCTGGTTATAACCAGGTGGTTGTACTTCCAGAGGATCAGAAGAAAACTACATTCACCACACCATGGGGTACATTTATGTATGCCAGGATGCCATTTGGGTTAATCAATGCAGGGGCCACATTTCAGAGGGCCATGGACATAGCCTTCGTTGGTGAGCAGGATAAATTTTTGGTGGTGTATCTTGATGATATTACAGTGTTTTCAAAGGATGATACTGAACATATTCAGCACTTGCAGAAGACCTTCAAAAAATGTAGAAGGTATGGCCTTTCCCTCAATCCTCAAAAGTCTTTATTTGCATTAGATGAGGGAAAACTTTTGGGGCATATGGTCACTAGAGAAGGGGTCAAGATTGATCCTAAAAGAGTAGAAGTTATAAACAATATTCCTCTCCCCAGGAATAAGAAAGAAGTGCAGCTGTTTCTTGGCCGAATAAATTTCCTAAGAAGATTCATTCCTAACTATGCTGAGATAGTTAGACACATAACAGATATGTTGAAAAAGAATAATGAGGTGAAATGGTCATCAGAGTCACGGGAGGCCTTTGCTAGAATCAAAGCTGCATTTGTTGAATCTCCCGTACTAGCTGGACCAGATTATAACAAGCCATTCATGATATTCTCCTTTGCATCACTTCATACAATAGCTGGAGTTTTGTTACAGAAAAATGAAGAAGGGTATGAGCACCCAATTGCTTTCTATAGTCAGGTGCTTCATGATGCAGAACTGAAATACAATATACTGGAGAAATAAGCATATGCCCTGGTGAAGTCCCTCAGAGCATTTAGAATGTATGTTTTGCAGTCCCACATTACTGCATATGTCCCTACAGCTACTGTCAAAGACATTCTCATTCAGGGAGACAACGAAGGAAAAAGAGGGAGGTGGATTGCAAAAATACAGGAATATGATTTAGATATAAGGCCTACGAAGCTGATTAAAGGACAGGGGCTTGCTAAAATGTTATCTGAATCAAATCATCAAGCCTTGGGCATTAATTTATCTATGATTGCAAGCGAAGAATCTGAGAATGAAAAAGAGCAGCAAGGACTGGAGACAGTCACTCAAAAAGCACATATAAAATATCTTGCTAGTCCTTGGTACAAAGAAATAGTTGAATATCTTCTGACACTCAGTTGTCCACCCAGCTATGATAAATCGAAATACAGGGCTTTGAGACTGAAATCAAAAAAGTATATAGTGGCCAATGGTCATTTATATTGGAGGGACTCTTTAGGAATACTATTATTATGCCTCACAGAGAATGAAGTGGAAAATATAATGATGGAATTTCATGAAGGAATCTATGGAGGACACTACAGTTGGAGGGCCATGGCCCATAATATCCTGAAGGCTGGTTTCTACTGGCCGAAGTTATTTGGAGATGTTTTTACTTGGGTCAGAGCATGTGCTAAGTGCCAAAGATTTGTAGAAAGACAGAAATTAACAGCTCTGCCCTTGATTCCAGTTCATGTAGATGAACCATTTCAACAATGGGGATTAGATTTTATAGGTGAAATAAATCCCCCGTCAAGTGGCCAACACAGATGGATATTGACTGCAACAGATTACTTTACAAAGTGGGTAGAAGCCATACCTGCAAGAAATGCTACAGACACTGTAATCATCAAGTTCATGGAAGAAAACATCATATCCAGGTTTGGCTGTCCAGCTAGGATTGTGACTGATAATGCACAGGCCTTCAAATCTACAAAGCTTGTGAATTTCTGCCAGCAATATAGTATTGCATTAAATCATTCCACAGCTTACTATCCACAGGGGAATGGCTTGGCAGAATCCTCCAACAAAACTCTGGTGAGGGCTTTGAAGAAAACAATAAATGAGAATCAAAAGAATTGGGACTCCCAATTGAGGTTTGCTTTATGGGAAAATAGAATAACCAACAAGAGAGAAATTGGGAAATCTACATATGAGCTGGTGTATGGACGAGTAGCAGTGTTTCCTGTGCAACTGGCCTTACCAGTGGCACGTTTCATGCAGGAAATTCAGGAAGAACCAGATGGTATGATCAGAAGAATCAATCAATTGGTCGAATTAGAGGAGACACAAAATCAGGTGAATCAGAGATTAACAAAATACCAAGAGAATATGAAAAACATCTTTGATCACCATGCAAAAGACAAGAAATTTCAAATTGGAGATCTAGTGCTCACGTGGGATGTTCGAAGAGCAAAAAAGGGCAAGCCTGCTAAATTTGATCCACTTTGGTTTGGCCCATTTAAAATTACGGAGCAAAAAGGTAACAACACGTTCATATTGGAAAACCTACATGGTGACCGACTCAACTCCCCTGTAAATGGTCAATATCTTAAGCCGTATTTCCAATTTTAATTTGGGCAAAGGCATCTTGGTGTATTGTATTGTATAATAGTTTCCTTTTGCTTCTGTTGAAATTATATGGGTGATACCATGAACTTTTAGGAAAAACGCAGAAAGGCTGAAGGACAAAAATTATAGAATTGACTAGCGGTCTGCAGGTTCTCAGCATGTCCAGGGATGAACATGCCATCCCCAGATGGAGCCAATGTTGTTCATGACAACTCTTCATTTAAATTTTGGTTGTCGTTCCTGTTCAAAGATGTTTAAAACCCTCTTTGGTAACTTAAATTCCCTATATTCTGCCTGTCGCTACCCTTTTCTGCCCGAAAAACGTATTTTGTAAAGGCTGATATCCGCAATTAAAATCTATCGGGCCTAGCCCCTGAAGCCTTAGCCCCTTTGCTTTGATTCTCACATGACCCGGGCGCAAAACCGTATGCCAGACAGATAGGAGCTTATCCCCTTCGGTTTTCGGGTGCAACCATAGCCGCCCGATCTCAATTAAATCAACAGACCGCAATCAATTTAGCCGTGGTGGTCCCCGCACCTTTGAAACCTCCGGTTTATTCTGCACCACCTCCGCTGGGTAGGCGGTATTCAGCAAATCGCAGCGACTCCATACAGTAATCGCCGCGTGTCTCCTGCACGGCCACGAAACCGCTTTCATTTCGCGCATTAATGCCTAGTCGGTGGTCGGGTAGCAAAATAAATGATAGTTGTCAGATCTCGGAGCCTCCATCCAATGGCCATCGTGCCCCGAAGATGCACGCGCTTTAACTCAGGCCTCCGCCCTCCTCGTACGTTAACTTCCGGCCAGAAGATATGCGGCGGAATCAGTCATCGCCGTCCGATCCTATGCTCTTAATCCAACGGTGGTCATCCTCCAGAGCTGCATGTGTTTTAACCCATGTCCATCATGCCCCTGGCCCACCATTTCATTGCTCTCCGATGCATTTAAAACCGTCAATCTCGTTCAGTGATCGTGTGGCCCATAATCACTGGCATTTTCCCCACTTGACTAAGTCCTCTGCCACGTCATCTGTTCCCCTTTTCTTTTTGTGCGCATGTGTGTCATCACCCCGCGTGCCCATTGTATTTCCATCCTCGCCGCCTATATATATGCGCTGCATTCATATTCATCATTTTTATTCATGCATCGTGTTTTAACTGTTCTACGTGGAAAACTTACATTCCGTCTGTTTATCAAGGCTTCTCTGTAATTCCGCTGCCACCCTGCATGTTCTTGCCATGTGGCCATGTCCTCGACGCCACCATTGTTTCCACCTCCACGCCCCTTGCACTTGTGTCTGTTCTTTCTAATGTATTTGCGGTTTTTGTAGGTTTACATTGAAAAGGAGTTGCCATAATGTATCACCTCCATTACAAAGGCCAAGATCTTCTCTAAGGACAGTTCTTAAAAGCAAAAATTTAAGAGGGAGGCTGGGGTTAGTTGCTATGATATGACCTAATTAATGGGAGCAGAAATAAAATCCATTGAACCCTGCAAATGCATCCAGGGGAAAGATTACACAGCAAGGAATATTAACGGGGCCGCATACAAATACTAGGGAATGATTGAGAAACTGAGCCTCTGGCATTTAAGATCTTAGATGTGGATTCAGAAGATGAGAGGAAAAAATAAAAAATGTTTAAAAATCATATCCTCCAGGTTTAATCTTCAATAGATTTCTCTCTCAAGGAAAGTACAGAGTATTGCATATTTTATTTCACACATCTCATCTTTGGAGGAATCTACACCTACAACATTTACTCCATGGAACAACAGCAGAGTACACTTAGCATTTCAAGGCTGTCAAGTAATATGGGTGCGAAGGTTTTTCCGCCATTTTGTTCAAATCAAATCATTAAATGTGCATCACCTACCTCCTCTTCTACAATTTTCTGTTTCTTCTATAAATACCAAGGAGAAAGATATTGTAAAGGTTCTGGATTTCTATCAGCAAACTATGCAGTGAGAAGCTCTTGTATACATATTGTAAAACTTCTGTATGAAGGCTCAGAGCCCGTAGGGTCTCAGTGAGGAGGAGTTATATATGTAATGAGGATTCTGGTCTTTGGTATCCCACAGTATGTAATTTTCTCTTATGTGTTAATATAACATCTCATTTCATTTCATTTATCTTCTCATGTCATGTTATTGGAATGCGGGTGGCTCACTGGTTTGGTAAGGATTCATCCTAGTTGATGCCCATATTTAGATCAGTCAAGCGCCTTAAATATGGCTCAGGCATGACATACTGTCCCATGTTCATTTCATCCATCTTTCTGCTATATTAGTTGCTTTGGGAGGGTACTTTTAAAACGCCATTGTCATGTATGGATTCTTAGATTGGTAAGCCCATGCATGGTTCTGTTTTGTATCTGGGTATCAATCCAAAGTTAATTAGTATCTTCTTATACTTCATTCATTGCATACACTTTCTGATATTTGATTTCTGTTGTATATTACTTGAATCAGCCCTCTTTACAGTAAGTTGTCTCTGAACTGTTTGTTCCTTTATGCGGGAGCTTTACATGTTGTTCCTACACTATTCTTATCCTTGTATCATCTTCTGAGAGAGTTTGGTTCCATTCAAAATAATTTTCCTTGTTTTACAAGAGATAGCAGGAGAGTTTTGGATTGAAAACCCAAGTTACATTATACACTCCTTGCTATGATAAGATGTCCTAGGCACTGGTCTATGGCAACTCTAGACTATCTCTAGGGAAGACAACAATTGTCGACAACAGATATTAAGACCTTTAGGTTGTGCTTCACATGAAATAGCATACAATCTGGCCTTGGACATATCACTACAAGATTATATATGTTCTTGGTCTCTGATATCTTCCTATCAACAAATTTTTCGTTCCAATTTTTCATTCTTCCATGGAATGGATTTGATCATCATCCCATCAAATTATCATTGATTACCCCTCGAATTACGACTCTATCCCTTTTAGCATATCGACCCTTTGGCTACATTTACCTGGTTTCTATGAATTGGTGGCTTCCTCTTGGAATCATTGGGTGGAAGGAAATCCCATATCGATCTGAGAGCATAAAATTAAAAGGCTTAAGCATGGAATTAAATAGTGGCTAAAAAAAGGGAAGTCTGATAATCAAAATTTTCTTATCTCCTTAGAAAATCAAGTTGAACATATTTAGTCTCAAATGTAAGCTGAAGTTGTTACAGAAGAATTAATGCAACAAGAATTACAAATAGTCTAATCCTATCATGGAATATTAAATAAGGAAGAAGAATTATGGAGACTAAAATCAAGAAGCATTTGGTTATAGCTAGGAGACAGGAATACAAAATTATTCCATAACCAAGCAAAGAATAGGGAGCGAAAAAACATCTCAGATATTGAAGTGCAGGGGCAGAAGAAAACTTCCAATTAATCCATGTAGCAGCCTTTGGTCATTTTAGAAACTTATACAACGATCCTAATCAAAACATTGAAGAAGCATACAAATTCATGTTGGAGAATGTTTTGGGACTGGTGACAGAAGAATGAATTCTCATATCATTGTCTGTCCATTAGTAGAATAAATTTACTAGGAAGTGTTCTCTTTTCACCCAGACAAGGCTCCAGGGCCGGTGGATTCCCAACCCTTTTTTATTAGCATTTATGGGAATTAATTCACAAAGATCTAGTAAGAATGGTTGGCTACTATCTGAAATGATTTTATATGGGGGTTGGGATAAATTTCTCCTTTCTAGATTTGATTCCTAAATAAAATAATCCCTCTTATTTTCATGGATTTAGGCCAATATCCTTGTGCAATGTCTCGTATAAGATTATTTCAAAAAATTTAGCATTGAGGCTTAAGAAAATACTCCCCAGTATCATATATGAGAATAAAGGAGGGTTCGCTCTAGGGAGGAATATTGTCAAAAACATAAATTTGATCGAAGAGGTCGTGGACTGTAGTTGGAGAAGGGGAGATCATGGTATGGTGGTTAAACTTGACATGGAAAACACTTTCAGCATATTCGAACAAATCTTCCTCTTCAAAGTTATGCAAAATATGGAATTCCATGGAAAATTCATCCAATGGGTGGCCTTGTGCATTGGATCTCCTAGATTTCTCCCTTAATTAATGGTAGGGGATGTATATTCTTTAAGGAATCAAGGGGGATTAGACAAGGTTGCCCCATTTATCCTTTCTTATACATCATTATGGATGCTTACTTGAGTATAATATTATAAACTGAGAGAATCAATGATCGACTTCTATGAAACTATTTCTAGGAGGGCATCAAGAGTATTAATCATGGTAAGTTTTCTGATGATACAATCCTTTTGGGAGAGCCTCAATTGTGATACAACAAAGATATATAATAAATCTTGATAAATTTTTAGATGCCTTAGGTAGACTAATAAATGAGACCAAATCTCAATTTTTTTCCTACAATAAAAATATTCTCCTTTAAAATAAAATTGAAGGGGCCCTGGGATTCAAAGTATTAACAAATTGGACAAAATTCAAATATTTAGGGATGCAATTAATGTTAATTTATGAAACTAGGGTAGAATTCCACCTTGGAAAGCTCATATGATGAATACAATTATTTCATTTAATTCCTCTTTTCGAGAGGACAAAAATCGACCTAAATATCACCTCACTTGGACAAGCAGAAGTTCATTTTTGAATTTATTTACCCACACATGAACATTGGGTTAGGTCGACCTCACTCACATGTATAATTGGATAGGTCTACCTCAACATCAAATTGTTGAGATTTTGGGGTAGAATCGGGTGTGCTCTAGCTCCGAAACTTTGTGGAGGGGCTAAGGCACACGAGATCTCCAAGACCTAGAAAGCGTTTGGATAAATTTCATCTGGTGTATGATTTATTCAAATAATTTTTATTTTTTTATGAGGACCCTAAGTTTAAATTAGGGAAATAGAAAAGTTAAAGTGAATTAATTTACACATGTGATGAAATATTCTAAGTGATGTGGATCAATCATTATTTTAATCTCAACCGTTGATTAGAGATTATATCACGACCATTGTTTTCCTAACAAGAAAAGTATAAGAGAAGGGCTTGCAGTCTGTTGGAGGACACAAACACATTGCAGAGCACTGAAGCTAAGTGAAATTTCTTGGGCGGGGTTTGCTAAAGAATTCGAAGTAAGTTTGCAGTGTAGTGAGGGGAAGAGATCGAAAAGGGATGATCTGATTCGAGGATGAGAATATAACAACAGAGAGGATGATTATACCAGGCAGTGTAGAGTCCAGCAACCACCTAGGAGAGGACTACATAGAGGCTACGTAAGCCCAGCCAAGGTGACGTAGACCAAGACCAGTGTAAGGCAGGGGCAGCGCAACACCAGTCGGGGTGATGCAAGCTTAACCAAGGCAGCACAACACTAGTCAAGGTGATTTAGTGAGGACATTGGCCAATAGGAATTGACACAGAGGCTGTAGAGGCAGTGCTGAGGGTTCCAGTGGGCTAGAAAGGGCTCAAATTTGTAATTCCCTGGAGATGGTTGGATCAGCCATATTTTATGTCTACGAGTGAATGGTATAACTACTATGTAATTTCTCTATAAGGAAGACCATTTCTAGTTCCTATATAACTATATTTAGATTCTGCATAATAATGAAACCCTCTAGATCTGCTGCACTAGTCTTCCCGCATTGGGTTTTTCCATGGACATTTGTACGAAAAAATTGTGTGTAATTTTGTCACATGTGTGTGATGTTCAGTAAATGATCTGTAGATGTGTAGGCTGTAATTTGTATTTTATTTACTCTTTTTATGAATATTCATATTAATAACTTGTTAATTAATAAAAAAATTAGGTGAAGTATATTAAGACACTGTAGTAGGGTTTCTATTTTGAAACTTTCACATCGTATCAGGGCACTGTAGATCAAGTTGATCCACCAATAGAGCGAATGAAGATAATTTTTGCAGGAATGGCACCTGAAACAATAGAAATCTAGAAGAGGGCAGTGCAACACCAAGAGGGACACATCCCTGCCAGGATGATGTAGAGGCCATGCAGAGGCTGACGCAGAGCCGTCTGAGTGACACATAGGCAGTGAAAAGCCTTCTAGAGAGACAAAGGGGAAACCTACACTGCAGAGAGGCTACGCTGAGCCAGTCTACTCATGCAAAGGCCAGCCAGAGGGACGCAGTCCATGTGGAATAATTTTTGTGCAGTTTTCCAAAGTATGGAAGTGTAGCTTCTGATATTAAGAATTTGTTGGTGTGGCATAGGTTCTGTCGGTGCATAAAAGTACCTAGGAAAGGTGACAAAATTAGGAGGAGAACAGTCGCTCAACATATTTTTTCCAAACATATATAAGATTTGATCAGGATGGTGATCGTAGAGGACTGATTCGGGTAATTTGGCAGAATATTTCCAAGAAGGAAATCAGTTATCAAAGTGAGAAAGTAATATAGAGGGTTTCTATCGCCAAGAAACCCAAATCCAGTCTCTTGTTGAGTGTTGTAGTGGGAAGAGGGAGAGGAGTAATTATTTCGACAAATTTGAGCTAGATGGCCCCATACGAACTGCATGATCAGGATAGGTTGGATGGTGTGTCCAACTTCACGATCTAGATAGCCATAATCCTGTGAGTCCCAGAGGAATACAACATCAGGGAACACGCAGAAAATGTCATAGTTGTGTCGTCCGACGCAAATGCTCTGTAGAAGTTTAATGAGAATCAGGCGTGGAAAAAACGCTTGATCATGGATGGGGTGAAGGACCAAGTGGTCCCACACATCTCCGAGAAGAAGACTGAAAATGTGGTGTGGAAAACTTTGACCACGCTGTATCAGGGGAAGCACATCCAATGTAAGATGCTTTTGGATATCCAGATAAGGATGTTCTAGATGTACAAAGGGGAAGAGATCGATCCATTCTTTTCCAGGTTGCAGACTATCCAGGATCGGCTAATTTCCATGGGGTCAATTCTGGATGAAGTACTCTTAGTAGGGACAACCCTGAATGTTGTCACTGATG
Organism: Pinus albicaulis; assembly: GCA_034641835.2. NCBI lineage: Eukaryota > Viridiplantae > Streptophyta > Pinopsida > Pinales > Pinaceae > Pinus > Pinus albicaulis. The sequence goes on from CM076582.1 coordinate 1,451,531,918, forward strand.
AGTAGGAGACCTTTTTCCAAAGAATTTTGGGCAGAGAAAAACTCCATAATTTGGGTGACATGTGGACCATCCTTCGATAGGAGGAGATCCAACATATGACCAAGAGGGAATTCAGCAGTGGAAGTAGAAAAGTGAAGAATGAGGAGGAAGTGGATGCAACCTTGGCATCAAAGGAACGACGACAACAAGGGAAGAAGAAGAGGGGCCTATCAAAGGTTTGGTGCTTTAAACATGGCAAAATTGGACACTTCACCAACACTTGTCCTAAGAGTAAGGACAAGGAGTATTATGATTCCAAGGCAACAATAACTAGAGGTGACAATGGTAGTGAGTATGATGTGACTATGAGAGCTCATGCACCTTGAGAGAAGAGGTGGGGAGACATTGATCTATAGAGTAGCTACAGATGGGTGGCAGGATCCTTGAGGTTCCCAGACCCTTGGATCACATATGAGCTACGAGAACCTTAAGACAGTAGTAGGATGACTGGAGAAGTGGGTGTAGGAGATCACAGTGAAGCATAGGGCTGAGATGGGACACTGTAGGTGGGAGCTGTGCAGTGCAGAGGCAACAACATTGTAAAAGCAGTAGCACAGAGGGGTAGTGCTTACGCAGTGTCTTTAGAGAGACATCACATCGCAAAATCCAAGGGAGATTCAGTGATATGATGCAGCCCAACTGACTTGTCTATCAGTGACTAGGCAGTGGTCCTTCAGTTGCTTACTTCTTAGAAACTGAGTTGTAGTGCAATAGTTGGTAGCTAAATGCAGCAATTTGAGAGGGATCTGCAATACGGATGCAACAATGTCAGTGGAAGTGACATAGGAAACAATATAGTGGAAATAGCGTAGTGGATGGAGGGAAGTAGAGCATCAACAACATAGAGACCGATGCTGAGATCAGGTGATACTTCAGTTTGGAAGTATTGCTAGAGCACACTCCTCGCTAAGAGGGAGTGATGATATTTTGGGGTAGCATTGGGTGTGCTCTAGCTCTGAAATTTTTTGGAGGGGCTAAGACACACAAGATATCCAAGACCCAGAAAGCGTTTGGAGAAATTTCATCCAATGTATGAGTTATTCAAATAATTAATTTATTTAATGAGGACCCTAAGTCTAACTTAGGGAAATAGAAAAATTAAAGTGAATTAATTTACACATGATGAAATGTTCTAAGTGACGTGGATCAAGCATTCTTTTAATCTCAACCGTTGATTAGAGATTAGATCACGGTCGTTAGTTTCCCAACGTGAAAAGTATAAGAGAAGGGCTTGGGGTCAGTCAGAGGACACACATACACATTGCAGAGCATTGAAGCTAAGTCGAATTTCTGGGGTGGGGTTTTAAGAGGAATTTGAAGTGAGTTTGTAGTGTAGTGAGGGGTAGAGATTAGAAAGGGATGATCTGATCCAAGGCCGAGAATACAACATCAGAGAGGCAGATTGTAACAGGCAACGTAGAGGCCAGCCGGAGGGATGCAGTCCAACCAACACCCAATAGAGGACTGCACAGAGGCTATGTAAGCCCAACGAGGGTGATACATAACCATCCAACGCAGTGCAGGGGAAACAAGACACCAGCCAGGGTGACACAGGCCTAGCCATGGCAGTGCAAGACTAGTCATGGTGACACAGTGGGAATGTTGGCCAGTAGGGACTGACGCAAAAGCTGTAGAGGCGGCGCTAAGGGTTCTAGTGAGCTAGAAAGGGCTCAAATTCGTAATTCCCCAGAGAGTGTTGGATCAACCATATTTTCTATCTCTGAGTGACACGTACAACTGCCATGTAATTTCTCTGTAAGGCAGACTATTTCTAGTGCCTATATAGTTGTATCCAAATTCTGCATACTAATAAAACCCTCTAGAGATGCTGCACTAGTTTTCCCGCATTGGGTTTTCCTAGGGACATTTGTCCGAAAAATATGTGCGTAATTTTGTCACATGTGCATGTTGTTCAGTAAATGATCTGTAGATGTGTGGACTGCAGTTTTTATTTTCTTTAGTGCTTTTTTGAGTATTCTGATTAATAACTTGTTAATCAATCAAACAAGTAGGTGAAGTAAACCAAGACACTATAGTAGGGTTTCTATTTTGAAACTTTCACAAAAATAGACCCCCATGGAACCCTATAAATACAAGAGACCTCAAGCTCATTTGGACATTCATTAATCAAGCATCTTCTTCTCTTCTTTCTGTATTGGCTCGCACAGGTTCGTTAGAGGAAGCTCGCATATGTTCTGAAGTTTCAGGTTTGAGGCTCGTACTAAGACAGATCCTACCGCAGTCTCACACACACAGTTCCTCAGGGAGCAACTAAGAAGTCATATCTGCTCACATAACATCTTGCAGGGAGCGAATAAGGCTCTGAGACAGTCCGGATCCATATATGCACACACATAATGCCTCAGGGAGTGACTAGGAAGACCTAGCCACTTGCATATCATCTTGTAGGGAGCGACCGAGGGTTTGAGACAGTTCTGGTCCATATTTTTATGCTTGCAGTGTCATAGGGAGAAACTAGGAGTCATAGTCATTCTCTTATTGTGCTTCAGGGAGCGATCGAGAAGCCACAGTCGCTCACATAATAATTTGATGAGTGTGACTAGGGTTCTAAGCTAGGGTTTGACAGTTGACCGTAGTTGACCGCAAATGACCGAAGGCTGGAAGGTTCCTCTCAGTTAAACAATGATTTTGGATGTTTGCTTCTGATATGTATTGGGTAAATGTTTTTTGGATGAATTTGCATTGGGATCATGGTACTCTATGTTGAAACATTTTATGACAATATAATGAAAAGAATATTTGAAAGGGTTTTCCCCCTAGTGGGGTTTTTACTAGGTCTTTGACCAAATCTGGTGTCTCTTGTGGTTGTGTTATTGTCTCCTTTTTCCTTGCATATATTGTTCTATATTCAATTACTGTTTATAATTTGAAACATTATTAATAATTGAATGCATTTATAAATGAATAATTTAATTGGGTTGAAGTAATTGAAACAACATAAAACAATCTGAAAAATTAAAGAATAAGCCGGAAGAAAAACTCCTCTCAAACATGGAATAGTATCATAGAAAAAATAAAAGGTAAAATGGAAAACTGGGGAGCTCACTGGCTAATTTTGGTAAGACGAGTGGTCCTCTCCAAAGCATTTTAGACAGCGATCCCCTTGCTTCAATTCACCCCTCTACTAGCTCCCAAGCATATTCTTCTCTTCCTAGGGAGTCCTAAACGAAAATTATTATGGGAAGGAGGAAAATACTCTACCAAAAAATTCCACATGGTTAAACTGGCCACTATTAGAGCTCCCAAACTCCATGGTGTTCTAGGCATTAGGGATTCTTCCTTGTTGAATTTAGCCTTTGGTACGAAGCTAGATTGGAATTTAAGGACTAATCCAAATTCATGGTGGGCCTAAATCCTGAAGGCTAAATATCAATAGTCATTAGAAGCTGGTTTAATCAAAAAAAATTCCCCTATCTAGAAGCTTATATCTTCAACATTCTTTTTTATTAACTCACATCTCAATTCAATCCCTAGAAATGGAGAAATTATTAGAGTTTCGAAGGACTCAATCCTGCATCAAGAACCATTAGTTCAATATGAGGTATTGAGACTATTAAGATACTATATGCAGACAAATGGAATAACAACTCTAGCTCAAATATCTCAATGGAACGAGGAAGGACTATGGGTTGATTAGAATATGGGGGATCTTCTTGAGCATATAAAGCCTAGAATTCGAGAATTATTGAAAAGAAATTTTTTAGGTAGAGCTCTAGTCAATCGACACCTCCAATATAATATAGGGTGGAAATAATATGCATACTCAGTGAAATAATGGTATTCAAACTTGATCCTATAATCAAGAATCCCCCTACGTTTATTGTCTATAATAAATTTTGGGATCCAAATTCTCTTCCAAAAGTCAATATTTTATGTTGGCTTTTGACTCATAAAAATATTCTAACTTTAGAAAACTTAAGGAAGCGGGGAATACATGGCCCTTAAACATGCCCTTTGTGTAAATCCCAGGAAGAATTTATCCTCCACCTCTTTCTTGAATGTTCCTTCACCAAATCTGTATGGTATTTTTCCCTTGCCCCTCTTTTTTCCAATGTTCGGTGGCCTAATGGAACTAAATAATTATTTTATGCATGGCATAGACACTATCTAGGATCCCTTCAATCCAAACCTTCTTTCAAAACTTTTTGGCTTGCTATTTCCTAAATTTATCTACTGGTAAATTTGGTTATCTAGAAATTATGTGATTTTCAAAGATTTCTCCTGGTCTTCTAAGTCTATTGCTCTAAAGGCCCTATAATTTTTCCTTGAGATCAACCCCCTTCCCAGAGAGGCTTCCCATGTTTCCCTTGAAGAAAAATGGGTTGGTTCCCTCTCATTTGGGCCCTCTCCTATTTGGTCTCCTTCCTCTTAGCCTCAATGCACTGGCTGGAAGTTTCAATTGTCACAATTTGAATTGGAAGAATGGAAGATGCAACAGAGAAAATGGATTCTACATTTTTATGGGGCTTCAAAAAAAAACCCAAGGGTGGTAGGAGGGGGATGGATTTTAATAAATCCCTAAGGAACAATTGAATTCAGGTTTTCCAGGGGCCGAGGAAGGAGATCAAACAATCAAGTTGAAATGTACAAGATCCTACAAGGTTTACTCATTTCGAAAGATATGGGAGTCAAAGATTTAATTTTCTTAAGTGACTCCTTAATTTTAATCCAGTATCTTTATAATGGTCTTTGCTAGGATTCTCTAGAGAATCGAAAGTGTAATGGAAACTTTTCACTCCAGGAACTCTTTCCATATTCTCTAAATCAACAGTATTAAGCTTGATTCAAAGGTGAACTTTAGGAAATATTTCCATATTATCTAAATTAATATTATTGAGGTTGATTCGAAGGTGAACCAGGCTTTCTCTCTAGATGAAACTGAGCTCAAGATTAATGAAAAAATAATCATACGTTTAATTCCCTAATAGAACTAATGTTATTTAAAGTGTGATTCCTCCTAAGGAATTGGTTATTTTGTGTATTGGATGCAACATTAATTAGACTCGTTTATTTTCTTCGCCCCACTCATTCTGTAGAAATTATATGCACTAAGTATGCATATGTTCTTGATTCACCTAATCTCACACTATTTAACTTTATGCAAAATACTGAATCAATTCCACTTGTTAATATTTTGTGGAAAAATTAATTGCACACACATGTGAAGCATAAACAAAAATATTCGCACATAACACAGTTTTTAACCAGGAAAGCTTGAAGCTGAAAACCCCAACTATATATTATGTATCATGGAATCATATGAAAATATCATACAAAGCTTATCAAGATCTCAGTACAGTACAATCGTCATACACTAATCAAGAACAAACTTGCAAATCCATGCACCAATCTTGCCCTCCTGCTAGCCTGCCTCCACTGCGCAATCCCTGTTGAAGAATAGCTTTGAATGAATTCGAATTACCCTTGCTTGCACTGCGCAATCCTCATTGGGATCTCCAATGTGTGTGTGATGCAATCAATGCATCACTATAGTCAAAACAGATAGTCCATCTTTCCCTTTCACCAACCTCTCCACTAGGTCTCCACTGAAACTGCCATGCACTGTAGTTAACTGATGTATTGTTCAGTTGATTAATGAGTTATTATTTGTGAATTAATTAACTAATTAATTCACTCCACTCTCACTAGTGTATCATTCAGTTAGACTAGATACAACTAGCTCAACTGAGTCTAACTGAGTTAAACTAAATACAATTCCATCAACTACTTCTTCCAACTGTGTCATAACTCTGACACTTGAGTTCTAATTGAGTCCTTCATACATTAGCTCTAGTAAACCCTTGGGAATTGTGTAATTCCCTCAGGCCACTGATGTGCCACATCTGTGCACTAAAACAATGTGCTCCAAGAGAATAAGTTGCTGTTTAGTGTCTGATTATTATTAAGAGCTAATAATAATCGACATGCATCTATTTTTAGATCAACGATCTATAAATAGATTTCGTCCAATATTCTAAAAATAGAATTTCATCTATTTTTCCAACTTGATAGACCATCCACAAATAGCATCCTGCAACTTTTGAAATATGATCATCATGTCTAAAAATAGACTTGCGCCAAAAATAGCCTGCGGGCCCACTTAGTGAAGGCAACTCTTTTCACTAAGCTCATCATATTGTTGAATCTCAACACTCCCTCCCAATAAGATAGGGATTATCCTTCACCCCGATCCTACTTCTATGGTATTCGAATTTTCTCCTATTGAGCACCTTCGTCAGAATATCTGCATCCTGATCCTCCGTAGGAATGTACTGAAGCAACATGATCTTCCGCTGCACACAATCTCTGATATGATGATACCGGATATAAATATGTTTAGATCTATCATGAAACACAGGATTAACCAAGAGTTTAATGCAACTTTGATTATCACAATGTATCACTGTGGGATCTAAATGTTAATCGAACAAACCAACCAGGATCTTCCTCATCTAGATAGCCTCACATGCAGCTTGACTTGTTGCCATGTATTCTGCTTCCATTTAACTGAGTGCCATGGATCTTTGTTTCCTGCTGTACCAAGAAACTGCCATAGATCTGATAATGAAAATCCCTCCTGATGTGCTCTTTCTGTCTGTTGGGCTTCCTGCCCAATCTGCATCTGTGAAGCCATGCAACTTCACATCATCCGTCTGTCTGTACCATAAACCATACTCAGATGTGCCCCTGAGATATCTCAAAACATGCTTTCCTGCCTTCCAAAAGAGCTTGGTAGGCTTAAACATCGCTTGTGAAAGTTGGTTCACCACATAGCATATTTCTGGTCTTGTATTAAATAAATACATGAGCAAACCCACCAATTGTCGATAAACAGTGGCATCCACTACCTCTGCCGATGTAGCATCCTCTTTCTTCCAATTTCCTGGAAGAGGAGTATGGATAGGCTTGCAGCCTTGCATGTGAAACTTCTCCAGTATCTCCCGGGCATACTTGCCTTGAGACACAAATAGTTCACCTTCTCGCTGCAATATTTACAATCCAAGGAAATAATGAAGGAGGCCCAAATCCTTCATCTCAAACTCCTTTGTAAGATCTACCTTGCATGAGTGTATCAACTGCTCATCACCTGTTAGTATTAAATCATCAAAATAAAGTACTATGATTAAAATCTTACCCTCCACCACAATCTGGTATAGGTTTGCATCTGCCTCACTCTTGGTGAAGCCAAGTCCAGTGAAATAGCTATCGATCCGAGTGTACCAAGCACGTGGTGCTTGTTTCAGCCCATACAACGCTCTTTTGAGCCTGCACACATGCGACTCGCTGTTGAAGATCTCAAATTCTTCAGGCTTCTCAATGTACACCTCTTCCTCAATGATCCCATTAAGGAACATAGTCTTCACATCCATCTGATGAATGTGCCAACCCATTTGCGCTGAGAGAGCAAGGATGGTCCGTATGGAAGAATACCATGCGATAGGTGCAAAGGTTTCTTCATAGTCAATCCCCTCGATCTGTGAGAAGCCTCGGGCAACAAATCTTGCATTATACTTCTCGACGCTCCCATTAGCAGCTTTATTTACCTTGTAGATCCATCTTGATCCTACAACTGATTTTCCCACCAGCCTTGGAACAATCTCCCAAGCACTGTTTTTGAAAATGGAGTCATGCTCCTCCACCATGGTATCTACCCATTTGGGCTCCTGCACTGCTTCTTCAAAAGAATATGGCTCTGTCGCGATACACTTGCTCATAAGAGCCATGTATCCAGTATAACGGTCAGGTGACTGTCTCTGTCTGCGCTGTGATGTAGGAACTCCTACATTCTGTGCCGCATCCACCTTCAGTCTCTCAGCTTCTGTGGTACACTTTCTGCCTTGTCTGATGTTTGGTTCTGAATGAGTGGACTCCTCCACTCCATGAATCTCCTCCTGTGGCTGATCCACATCCAGAGGCCCATCTTTGGGAAAAAGAAGTTCCTCCACCACATGCAAGTGTAGCTCCCTCTCAAGCGACAACTTCATGGCTTTCACCTCATTGAATTTTATATCTCGTCGAACAACAGTCATCCGAATTTCTGGAAAATACACACGATAATTATGGGGTGTTTCTGTGCACCCCACAAATATCCCAAATTCTGCAGTCGGCTCCAACTTCTTCCTGGCGTCCTTTGTCACATGAATGTAAACAGGTGAGCCAAAAATCTTCAAATGAGAAATATCAAGCTTCTTACCAGTAAAAGCTTCTTCGGGTGTACTCATGCCAAGTACTCTATGAGGACAACGATTTTGCACATAAACCACAGTGTTGCATGCTTCTGCCCACAAGTGCATCGGTAGGCCCTGGTCATGCAACATCACTAGTGTAGCACCCATAATCGTTCTGTTCTTTCTCTCCATGATCCCATTCTGTTGTGGGTTATGAGGCGCTATGAGTTCTCTTCGAATTCCTTCTTTGCTACAGAAGTCTTTGAATTCCCCCGAGATGTATTCACCACCATTATCGCTTCGTAGAGCTTTCACTTGCTTCCCTGACTCCTTCTCCACCAATGCCTTGAACTCACAGAACTTTGAGAACGTTTCAGTCTTCTTCTGCCTGAAGAAGATCCAACATATATGAGAATAGTCATAAAAAATATAACATAATACCTGTGTTTTTCTATTGAAGCAACCGAGAAAGGTCCACACACGTCTGTGTGAATTCTCTCCAGGATCATTGAAGCACGGTTCTCCTTCTCATGAAAGGTGGTCTTCACAAACTTACCCATAGTAAATCCCTTGCACTGATGTGACTGCGCAAGAGTACCCTTGGGAATTCCAATAGAAATCTGTTGCAAAATCTTCAAAGCGCCATGGTGAAGATGGCCCAATCTCCTATGCCATAATTCGCCCTCATCCCGACTCACCACTTCTTCTGCTTTGCCCACCATTGCAATGTATCCATCTACCTCCAGCTTTTAGAGATTCTTAATTTGAACCCCTATATTCTTTGTTTGACCCATTTTTTTATGTCGAAGGAAGGCTTTTCCCTCACTGAAAACAACATCATAACCTTTGTCTTCCAGCATTGCGACTGAGACCAAGTTATTCTTCAAACCTGAAACATGCATAAAATTCTTCAAAAAGAATGGATTACCGGACTCTATCTCAAAGGTAATGGTCCCAATGCCAGTCACACTGTACCGACCATCGTCGCCCATCTCTATATGCATCTGGAGGTCCTTCTCCTCCAAGTCACTAAACAACTCTTTGTCTCCTGTCATATGGAAATATGCACCACTATCAAGATACCACACCGATCCCATACAACTTGAAACCAAGCAAGAGATAAAAGAAAAATCAAGCTCAAATTACGAGGCTAAGGCCTCTCCAGCTGCAGCTCCGGCAGCCTTATTGTTCTTCTTCTTCTGTGGACAGTTAGTGGCGAAATGTCCATGTTCATGACAGTGAAAACACTTCACTTTGGACAAATCCTGCTTCTTGCCTTTAGCATCGGATTTTGAAGGATGTTTCTTCCCCTTCCCTTTCCTTTCTTTGGCAACCAAAGTGAAATTCTCTTCATCTTCATTCTTCGATGAAGATCCATCCCTGGTACCTCGCCTTATCTCCTCCTGCATAATATCCGACCAAAGTTGCTCCCATCTCGGCAGTTTCTCCCATCCATTGACAGAGTCTTCGTAGCTATGCCAACTCTTCAGAAGCCCAAGGAGAGGCAAGCTCACCAAGTCTTCTTCATCAACAGTAACCCCCACACTTCCTAGTTCATCCTTGCAGTGGACAAACTTCGTGAGGTATTTTGGAATACTGTCGCCTTTCTCCATTTTTATTTTTCTGAGCTTGTCTTTAAACGCCAACTTCCTCTGGTCACTTCTGCTTTGACACAATTCTATCAAAGCCTTCCACATTAAGAATGGAATGGATTTCCCATGAAGGCTGGACACAATATGGTCCTTCACACCTTCCAACAGAATTCTCCTCATCTTTGCTGTCTTCTTTTGCCATGCGTCAAGTAATGCAACATCGCTAGATCCCGACTTAGGAACATTTCTATCGATGAACTCCTTTAGCCTATTATCCTCTAGCAATGCCTCCATCCTATCCTTCCAGGATATGTAATTCAAGCTCCCATCAAGGGCATACTTCAATCACAACCCATTGAAAGCCATTTCAATGTATACTCAACTTCTGCACTAAGAATCTTCTGTAGCAAATTCGAATTGTCCACCAGCACAAACTCACTTCACAATTGCAATCTTCAATAAAAAATGCTCTGATACCATGTAGAAATTATATGCACTAAGCATGCATATGTTCTTGATTCACTTGATCTCAAACTATTTAACTTTATGCAAAATACTGAATCAATTCCACTTGTTAATCTTTTGCGGAAAACTTAATTGCACACACATGTGAAGCATAAACCAAAATATTCGCACATAACACAATTTTTAACCGAGAAAGCCTGAAGCTGAAAACCCCAACTATATATTATGTATCATGGAATCATATGAAAATCTCATACAAATCTTATCAAGCTCTTAGTACAGTACAATCGTCATACACTAATCAGGAACAATCTTGCAAATCCATGCATCGATCTTTCCCTCCTGCTAGCCTGCCTCCACTGCGCAATCCCTACTGAAGAATAGCTCTAAATGAATTTGAATTACCTTTTCTTGCACTACGCAATCCTCATTGGCATCTCCAATGTGTGTGATGCAATCAATGCATCACTATAGTCACAACAGATAGTCCATCTTGCCCTTTCACCTACCTCTCCACTGGGTCTCCACTAAAACTGTCATGCACTGTAGTTAACTGATGTATTGTTTAGTTGATTAATGAGTTATTATTTGTGAATTAATTAACTAATTAATTCACTCCACTCTCACTAGTTTATCATTCAGTTAGACTAGATACAACTAGCTCAACTGAGTCTAACTGAGTTAAACTAAATACAACTCCATCAACTACTTCTTCCAAATGTGTCATAACTTTGCCACTTGAGTTCTAACTGAGTCCTTCATTCATTAGCTCCAGTAAGCCCTTGGGAATTGCATAATTCCCTCAGTCCATTGATGTGCCACATCTGTGCATTGAAACAAAGTGCTCCAAGAGAATAAGTTGCTGTTTAGTGTCTGATTATTATTAAGAGCTAATAATAATCAACATGCATCTATTTTTAGATCAGCGATCTATAAATAGACTTCGCCCAATATTCTAAAACTATAATTTCATCTATTTTTCCAACTTGATAAACCATCCACAAATAGCATCCTGCAACTTCTAAAATATGATCATCATGTCTAAAAATAGACTTGCGCCAAAAATAGCCTGCGGGCACACTTAGTGAAGGCAACTCTTTTCACTAAGCTCATCATCTTGTTGAATATCAACACTCCCTCTCAACAAGATAGGGATTATCCTTCACCCCGATCCTGCCTCTATGGTATTAAAATTTTCTCCTGGTGAGTGCCTTCGTCAGAATATCTGCATCCTGATCCTCTGTAGGAATGTACTAAAGCAACATGATCTTCCGTTACACACAATCTCTGATATGATGATACCGGATATCAATATGTTTAGATCTATCATGAAACACAGGATTAACCGAGAGTTTAATGCAACTCTGATTATCACAATGCATCACCGTGGGATCTAAATGTGAACCGAATAAACCAACCAGGATCTTCCTCATCCAGATAGCCTCACATGCAGCTTGACTTGCTGCCATGTATTCTGCTTCCGCTGAACTGAGTGCCACAAATATTTGTTTCCTACTATACCTAGAAACTGTCGTAGATCTGATACTGAAAATCCCTCCTGATGTGCTCTTTTTGTCTGTTGGGCTTCCTGCCCAATCTGCATCCATGAAGCCATGCAACTTCACCTCATCCGTCTGTCTTTACCATAAACCATACTCAGATGTGCCCCTGAGATATCTCAAAACATGCTTGCCTGCCTTCCAAAAGAGCTTGGTAGGCTTAACGATCGCTTGTGAAAGTTAGTTCACCGCATAGCATATTTTTGGTATTGTATTAACTAAATACATGAGAAAACCCACCAATTGTCGATAAAAAATGGCATCCACTACCTCTGCTGATGTAGCATCCTCTTTCTTCCAATTTCCTGGAAGAGGAGTATCGATATGCTTTCAGCCTTGCATGTGAAACTTCTCCAGTATCTCTCGATCATACTTGCCTTGAGACACAAACAGTTCACCTTCCCGCTGCCATATTTCCAATCCAAGGAAATAATGAAGGAGGCCCAAATCCTTCATCTCAAAATCCTTTGCAAAATCTACCTTGCATGAGTGTATCAACTGCTCATCACCTGTTAGTATTAAATCATCAACATAAAGTAAAATGATTAAAAGCTTACCCTCCACCACAATCTGGTATAGGTTTGCATCCGCCTCACTCTTGGTGAAGCCAAGTCCAGTGAAATAGTTGTCGATCCGAGTGTACCAAGCATGTGGTGCTTGTTTCAGCCCATACAACACTCTTTTGAGCCTACACACATGCGACTCAGTGCTGAAGATCTCAAATCCTTCAGGCTGCTCAATGTACACCTCTTCCTCAATGATCCCATTAAGGAACACAGTCTTCACATCCATCTGATGAATGTGCCAACCCATCTGCACTGAGAGAGCAAGGATGGTCCGTATGGAAGAATACTGTGTGATAGGTGCAAAGGTTTCTTCATAGTTAATCCCCTCGATATGTGAGAAGCCCTGGGCAACAAATATTTCCTTATACTTCTCGACGCTCCCATCAGCAGCTTGCTTTACCTTGTAGATCCATCTTGATCCTAAAACTGATTTTCCCACCGACCTTGGAACAATATCCCAAGCATTGTTTCTGACAATGGATTCATACTCCTCCACCATGGCATCTACCCATGTGGGCTTCTACATTGCTTCTTCAAAAAAATATGGCTCTGTCACGATGCACTTACTCATAAGAGCCATGTATCCAGTATAACAGTCAGGTGACTGTCTCTGTCCGCGTTGTGATGTAGGAACTCCTACATTCTATGCCGCATCCACCTTCAGTCTCTCAGCTTCTGTGGTACGTTTTCTGCCTTGTCTAATGTTTGGTTCTGCAAGAGTGGACTCCTCCACTCCATGAATCTCCTCCTGTGGCTGAGCCACATCCAGAAGCTCATCTTTGGGAACAAGAAGTTCCTCCTTCGCATGCAAGTGTAGCTCCCTCTCAAGCGACAAATTCATGGCTTTCACCTCATTGAATTTTATATCCCGTCGCACAACAGTCATCCGACTGTCTGGAAAATACACACGATAATTATGGGGTGTTTCTGTGTACCCCACAAATATCCCAACTTCTGCAGTCCACTCCAACTTCTTCCTGGCATCCTTTGTCACATGAATGTAAACAAGTGAGCCAAAAATCTTCAAATTAGAAATATCAAGCTTCTTACCAGTAAAAGCTTCTTCGGGTGTACTCATGCCAAGTACTCTATGAGGACAACGATTTTTCACATAAACCGTAGTGTTGCATGCTTCTTCCCACAAGTGCATCGGTAGGCCCTGGTCATGCAGCATCGCTCATGCAACACCCACGATTGTTCTATTATTTCTCTCCACGACCCCATTCTACTGTGGGTTATGAGGCACTATGAGTTCTCTTCGAATTCCTTCTTTGCTACAGAATTATTTTAATTCCCCCGAGATGTATTCACCACCATTATCGCTCCGTAGAGATTTCACTTGCTTCCCCGACTCCTTCTCCACCAATGCCTTGAACTCACAGAAATTTGAGAACATTTAACTCTTCTTCTGCATGAAGAAGATCCAGCATATATGAGAATAGTCATAAACAAATATAACATAATACATGTGTTTTTCTATTGAAGCAACCGAGAAAGGTCCACACATGTTTGTGTGAATTCTCTCCAGGATCACTGAAGCACAGTAATCCTTCTCATGAAAGGTGGTCTTCACAGACTTACCCATAGTACATCCCTTGCACTGATCTGACTGCATAAGAGTACCCTTCGGAATTCCAATAGAAATCTGCTGCAAAATCTTCAAAGCGCCATGGTGAAGATGGCCCAATCTCTTATGCCATAATTCGTCCTCATCCCGGCTCACCAATTCTTCTACTTTTCCCACCATTGTAGTGTAGCCATCTACCTCCAACTTGTAGAGATTCTTAATTTGAGCCCCTATCTTCTTTGTTTGACCCATTGTTTTATGTTGAAGGAAGGATTTTCCCTCACTAAAAACAACATCATAACCTCTATCTTCCAGCATTGCGACTGAGACCAAGTTCTTCTTCAGACCTAGAACATGCATAACATTATTCAAAAAGAATGGATTACTGGACTCCCTTTCAAAGGTAATGGTCCCAATTCCAGTCGCACTGTACCGACCATCGTCGCTCATCTCTATATGCATCTGGAGGTCCTTTTCCTCCAAGTCACTAAACAACTCTTTGTCTCCCGTCATATGGAAAGACGCACCACTATCAAGATACCACACCGATCCCATACATCTTGAAACCAAGCAAGCGATCAAAGAAAAATCAAGCTCAAATTGCGAGGCTAAGGCCTCTCCAGCTGCAACTCCAACAAACTTCTTGTTCTTCTTCTTCTGTGGACAATTACTGGCGAAATGTCCATGTTCGTGACAGTGAAAACACTTCACTTTGGACAAATCATGCTTCTTGCCTTTAGCATCAGATTTTGAAGGATGTTTCTTCCCCTTCCCTTTCCTTGCTTTGGCAGCCAATGCGCAATTCTCTTCATCTTCATTATTTGATGAAGATCCATCCCTGGTACCCTGCCTTATCTCTTCCTGCACAATATTCGACCAAAGTCGCTCCCATCCCGGCAGTTTCTCTCGTCCATTGACAGAGTCTTCATAGCTATGCCAACTCTTCGGAAGCCCAAGGAGAGCCAAGCTCACCAAGTATTCTTCATCAACAGCAACCCCCACACTTCCTAGTTCATCCTTGCAGTGGACAAAATTCGTGAGGTATTTTGGAATACTGTTGCCTTTCTCCAATTTTATTTTTCTGAGCTTGTCTTTAAGCGCCAACTTCCTCTGGTCATTTCTGCTTTGGAACAAGTCTGTCAAAGCCTTCCAAATTAAGAATGGAGTGGTTTTCCTGTGAATTCTGGACACAATATGGTCCTTCACACCTTCCAACATAATTCTCCTCATATTTGACGTCTTCTTTTTCCATGCGTCAAGTAATTCAGCATCGCTAGATCCCAGCTTAGGAACATCACTATTGATGAAATCCTTCAACCCATTATCCTCTAGCACTACCTCCATCATGTTATTCCAGGCTATGTAATTCAAGCTCCCATCAAGGGCATACTCCAATCGCAACCCATTGAAAGCCATTTCAATGTGTACTCAACTTCTGCACCAAGAATCTTCTGTAGCAAATTCGAATTGTCCACCATCACAAACTCACTTCACAATTGCAATATTCAATCAACAATGCTCTGATACCATGTAGAAATTATATGCACTAGGCATGCATATGTTCTTGATTCACCTGATCTCACTATTTAAATTTATGCAAAATACTGAATCAATTCCACTTACCCCACAAATATCCATCAACAATGCTCTGATACCCTGTAGAAATTATATGCACTAAGAATGCATATGTTCTTGATTCACCTGATCTCACACTGTTTAAATTTATGCAAAATACTGAATCAATTCCACTTGTTAATCTTTTGCGGAAAAATTAATTGCACACACATGTGAAGCATAAACAAAAATATTCACACATAACACAGTTTTTAACCGAGAAAGCCTGAAGCTGAAAACCCCAACTATATATTATGTATCATGGAATCATATGACAATCTCATACAAATCTTATCAAGCTCTCAGTACAGTACAATCTTCATACACTAATAAGGAACAACCTTGCAAATCCATGCATCGATCTTGCCGTCCTGCTAGCTTGCCTCCACTGCACAATCCCTGCTGAAGAATAGCTCCGAATGAATTCGAATTACCCTTTCTTGCACTGTACAATCCTCATTGGCATCTCCTATGTGTGTGTGATGCAATCAATGCATCACTATAGTCACAACAGATAGTCCATCTTGCCCTTTCACCTACCTCTCCACTGGGTCTCCACTGAAACTGCCATGCACTATAGTTAACTGATGTATTGTTCAATTGATTAATGAGTTATTATTTGTGAATTAATTAACTAATTAATTCACTCCACTCTCACTAGTGTATCATTCAGTTAGACTAGATACAACTAGCTGAACTGAATCTAACTGAGTTAAACTAAATACAACTCCATCAACTACTTCTTCCAACTGTGTCATAACTCTGCCACTTGAGTTCTAACTGAGTCCTTCATGCATTAGCTCCAGTAAACCCTTGGGAATTGTGTAATTCCCTCAGTCCATTGATGTGCCACATCTGTGCACTGAAACAAAGTGCTCCAAGAGAATAAGTTTTTGTTTAGTGTCTGATTATTATTAAGAGCTAATAATAATCGACATGCATCTATTTTTAGATCAGCGATCTATAAATAGGCTTCGCCCAATATTCTAAAAATAGAATTTCATCTATTTTTCCAACTTGATCAACCATCCAAAAATAACATCCCTCAACTTCTGAAATATGATCATCATGTCTAAAAATAGACTTGCGCCAAAAATAGCTTTCCGGCCCGCTTAGTGAAGGCAACTCTTTTCACTAAGCTCATCATCTTGTTGAATCTCAACACATTCCCTTTCTCGATCATTATTTTCCCCATGTAATGATGACCCATTATTAATTGAGGCATACATGTGGATTATTGTTGGAATGATTTATCTGTTAAGCGTTGCAATATATCTTATCTATCATCATGCAAGGGTCTTTCTCCCTACCTCGCATGCTCGAGAAATCAGAGCTTACTTTCTTGAGCATTGGTATTAACCTTCATGAAAATATTAATGTATTTCTCTAGTCATTGCACAAAGAAATTTAATGTTATGGAGGTTTAATATGTGTGGATCGACGGGAATTGGAGAGTTATTAGAGAGTGAAATTTAAAAGATGGAATCCTTCAGATTCATTCTTTCATGTGCTCCTCTCCCCAAAGGTGATATGTTCCCAGAAGACTATGAATTTGGCTTTGGTTCAGCTCTCAGTCTCAACTATGGCATTAAGAAGGACCCCCTCTAGAAACTCTACAAAGAGATCCAATTCATGATTCAACTATTATTTTGGTAGGTGTCATGGATTTTCTAATGTTCGAGACTTGCTGGTACAAAGGAAGATCATAAAAACTCGAGACAATCTCACCCTGAGTTCTTCAATCTGACACAAATCCCATATACGAAAAGGAGAGTGGTCTTCCCTTTATCTCAGGTATTATTCATAATGACATATCTATCGATACCCTTGGAGAGGAGAGTTATTAGTTTCCATTATTTAAATGAGGGTAGTCGGAAGTGATCACTTCTCCTTTCAAGGAAGACCCTACCTTTGATACTGATAGTGATGAAATCAATAGGGCCTCTATTCTTACCTATCTTCCTCATGATCCTATGTTAAAATCACTTGAGTCTTTAGATTATTATTTTTAGAAAGAAAAACCTATTGGATATAACGCTCCACCCTCCATTTTTCCTTCTTCTCTTGTTCATAATTTTGAGAGTGATTACTGCACCTATTCTCATAGGATCTCAAGTGACCTTGATCCCTTTCCCCTTTATGACTATAGTGTCAAGGTAGAACCCATCATTGAATATTATTTTTATCCTTGAGCACCCCCTTAGGATCATGATCAATATTTAATCCCCCCTTTCTAGTGTGATCATCATGGGAAACCTACTTGTGTTTTTCCATCTCACCGGTATCCCTTTCCTACTAATCATAACCCTGTAGAGGCCATAAAATATGACAAAAATGATAAGGACCATAATAGAAATCATATGCCCTAGGTTTCCATCCATCAAAATTCTATCAGCATAATCATTGACATCTCTATATTATGGTTAGAAGAGAGGATCTCATGGACTAGATTACATCCTTTTGTTACCTCTTCTCATGTGATCATCTATGTGTGGGCATTCTATTTTCCTACCTCCCACTAACCTTATCATCAATGTGATTTCGTCCACATTTACTTTGGAATTTTCTACATGAGTAATAATATAGGCCAACATAATTATTTTCATTTGATGATATGTTGGTTTCATTAGCTTTATGATTACACTTAGTATTAGTTTTGTATCATATGCATGTTAGGGTAGGGTGCATTGCATGCTAATTTTTAAATTAGAACTAATGTCATGACATTTATCATGGTATATTAGCTGCATTTATATTAAAATTGCATATTTTATTTTCTTTTTATTTTAAGGACTAACACTATCCATGGGTGATCATAAGACACCATAAAAAAATGTTTCCCCGTGGGTTTAGTCTTTGACATGTGCAGGTAACATGTCTATGGTGACCAAGAGATTGTTGGTGTTATCATGACCTCTCGTTCGAGTAGCTTCTTCCACTTTTCCCGAGAGATCATGTCCTAGTTGGAGTTAGATGCTACCAACCATTTTTTGGGTGATATCCCGGTTATAGCATCATTTTTCACCCTCATGTGAATAATGATTGTCTCTTTGGCCTTCGGCACCCTTTTCCCCCCAGACTTGAACAAATTCATAAAAAACAGTTTTAAAAATCCCATACGTGGCTATTCTTCGACTTTTCCACGTATATATGCGAGTTCGTTCATACTTTTCTGCGTATGCCATTTAAATCATTAAAAAATATATAAATTCCTTATTTTTGAGGCAGGGTGATGGTTATTCCTGTAATTCAACCACCCCAGCCTGTGGCCTAACTGTTTCCAACTGCTGAAACTACTTTGAGGGAGTATAAAAGCCCCTCATGTGTATGGCATAAGGGAGAGAGAAAATTATAGACATTATACTCTGTTGGATCCCTATTTCAAGTCTGATGTTCCTGTGCCTCCTGGACTTCCCAGGTATATTTAGGAAACCCTTGTTTCCTTGAACATGATCATCATCCTATATGAAATCTTGTGTGCACACATATTGGAAGAATCCTAGCGAGGTGAGGGTTGGACGAATCTAGAGGATGATCTACTCGAAGGCCGTGGAAGGATTCAGGTGATCTCTCCACTTTCTATTATTATACATGCCATTTATAATGAGAAGAACCGTCTTGTTCTCGAATATTCACGTGTTTATATCTCTTTAGATATGTGTAAATATTGTTAGTTGAACATTCAATATTTCTTATATGATATTATACATGAGTTACATTGACATCTAGGAACAATATATGTTGTGAAACTAGTGTTTTGTGTTTGTTATTTCTTGATTTCCAGGTTACGAAGCACGAGGAGTTGCTAGGGGTTTGAACCCCGCGGGATCTACATCAAACGTAGGACTTTCGGGTAAGTTCCGCAACTGATTAAATCTTGCTTTTAGCATAAAATATAGGTTAAGTGAGTCCTTATTGAATGGTATGCCCCCGATCTGTGAAGGTTTTCGACCCAAAAATATTTAGGGAGTTATTTCCCGAAACAGAAATGGCGACTCCGCTGGGGATCACATTCTTGTGATTTCCCTATGGGTTGTTTCATCTGTCTTGAAGGTTTCCAGCAGTTTTAATCATTTTTTCTAGTTCAGTAAATATATTTCCAGTCAGACTGAAGACCTGGTCTTTTGATCAGGCTTGAACTTTTTTATTTTTTCCTTATTTACTTTTCCATACGTGGTTTTTCTTTTGCGCAGTCATGTATATATGCTAGTTTGTGTAAAGGGACCCATGTATATGCGAGTTTCCTTTACTACAGTCGCATATGCATGCATGTTGCAAAGCTGCTAAAGCGCGTATGTTTGAGTGAATTTTGAAATTTTTGGTTTGGAGCTTTTTTGGTCTTGTCTGCCTGTGGTGACTTGTTCTTGTGATATATTTGAAGTCTCTGGACTATATTTAAAGTGGTTTTATACTTGTTTCTCTCTTAGTTGTTTGAAGACCGACTCATTTGGTGAAGTCTTTGTTTGTTATGCTTGCAATTTTGGCCTGAGCACCAAGATCTTTTTCTGAATATTCTTGGCTGTTCTGAGTATTCAGGACAGAGAGATTTTGCTCATTTTCTCTTTTCTAACTTTATGAGTTGCTTTGCATCTTGATTTTTGCCTGTTTTTGCATTTGGTTTTCTTGATTTCATTGATTAGGTCTTGTTGCAATTTTCTAAGAGTCTGTTTTGATCATTTGGATTTTGAGTTTGCTGCAAGTTTATGCTATTGTGTTGAGTTGATTTGTTGAGTTTCTTGTCTTCCTCTTGCTCATATAAGTCCTGCTACGAGAGTAGCACAGTTGGCTTAGAGAATTCTGTTGAAGTTTTGCTTGAAATTTGAAGTTTGTTTGACTCAGTAATTGGATAGTTTCTTGGTTTTTTTTTGAAGTCTCTTTTCTTCATAAAACTCAAAAAATCAAAAACATTTTTTGTTTCCCATTGCTTTTGTTTTGGTTAATGGTTTCTTTTCATCTTTTGAAGCCTTGTTGAAGTCTTTATTCTTTGATTCGTGACTTGATTAGGAAGGGAGTCTTTCTTTGATTTTATTATGTTATATCAAGATGATTTTGGCATCTTTATACATTGAGCTTCTGATTTGGAACTAGATTGGTTGATTGCCAAAAAGTGATTGAACCTTGGTATCATTAGAGATTTCTCTTTGCTTTTTTAGATCTAGTATCTTAGGATTTTCATGCCATTAGTCATTTGAATTAGGTGCACATAAGCATTTTAGTATTTTTCGCAATATTTTGAGGTGTGTGAAGTATGGTTATCTAAAAATAAAAGTAAAATATATAGTCTCGTAGAACCTGTGTAGAAATCACTCTTCATTGAAAGGCAATCAGTGCATTTGCATATAGTTTGGTTTTCGTTGGTTTCTTGTTGCGTCATACAAACATCATCTGTTTCAATTCCATATACCCTTGACATAAAATAACAACCAATTAAAATAAGCGATATAATTTAAAAACAACTAGCATATTTTGTATTAAGTGTCATACATCAACTAGCTAGGTTGTAGGGCCTTGGATTATGTGAGTGGAGAGTTAACTCTCGAAGGCTGCTCATATTTTGAAACATAGAATTTTATCAATGAGAGAAATCCAACACTGTTAGGTGGACTGGGAAAGCTCTCCTCTAGAGAGTCAAGTGCAAGGGAAAGTGCAGGCAGAGAAGAGAGATACCCCCTCTCTGATTTGATGAATCTTGACCTAAGACCGTTCCGCCCGACTGCTGATACGGATTGGTGTCCTTAGTTGCCCATCCTAGGTATCACACAGGTGACTGCCGGGGGGAATTCCCATGGTACCTGAGGTAGACCTTGTATCACTTCCAACAGTACTTTTGGAGGGTGCCCTTGCGAAGCTTGGGTACTTGCACTAGCAAAGGTTGTTGTTAGGAGGTTAGCATAACTGCTTCTGTTACCTTCGCTAGTGGATTTGGGTCGTAATTACCCCAGACTACTTTTGGGAGGTCCTATTTTTCACTTTCTTGTATTTTTGTGTCCAGCCCTAATCATCCGGAGCGGAAACACCTGAAAGCCACTTGCTTGGCTGTATCTTAGGGACTTTGTAGTGAGTGCTCTTTGCTCCTATCTTGCTTAGATTTATACTTTTTTGAGTCTAAGAAATCTTTTAAAGTGGCTAACCGATCGATTCGTTGATCGTGACGGCTTTGTGGGTTGTCTCCCGTGAGTGTCGAGCCTTCTTCAAGAAGGTGTAGGAGTAATTCAGAAGGTGGTTATCACCCGATGTTATCAGACGCAGTGGAGAGAGATCCTCTGTTAGGGCTTGAAGTTTCTGTAGCCAGTTTTGGTGTTGGTGTTAGTAATGAGAGGAGTACTCCACCAACCTCGAGAGTTTTATTTCCAGAGGAAGAAGTAGAAGTAGAGGAAGTACCTCAATCTCCTAAGTCACTTCCATCTCCTCTTCCTTCTAGTGCTACGTTTATAATCGAGTACATCGTGTTGGGAATCTATAATCAGCAAGATTGGAAAAGTTCGATCACAGAAACAACATCGTTTCAACCAAATTTGGGATTCTAGGATCTAGCCCTCCTAAATCCAGAGAGGGGTCTCTCCAATAAGTGCAAAGATGAATTTGTCTTTGAATTTTGGGTTATGATATTAGGCTAGTTATGAAGGCCAAGGGTTTGTTTTGCTTTTGGGATGGTTGAACATGATTACTGTCTGAGGTGGAGAGTTATAAATATAAAGAGTTTCAAGGTGAGAAGTTGCAAGCACATAGAACAAGCTTTGACTGGGAAGGTAGATAACTACAAGTTTTAGTCCATTGGGCTATGGAGTCACAATAGGGTTTAATTGGAACAAGAAGAGGAAAGAGTGGTCCATGGGGCAAGTCATCTATGCCTAAGGATCTCTTTAAATTTTGATTTATGGAATGAAATTATACATCAAGAAGGGGAAATAAACAGATGAAGAACAAAGAGTAGCCTAGGATCTGGTAAGTAATTTGAAACTAGCCAGCCTTTGACCAAGCACTTGAGAAAGACATGAAAGCAAACTAGGATCTGGTAAGTGCTTTGAAACTAGCCAGCCTTTGATACACTTCCAATAGAAAGCAAATAAAAACAAAGGGAAACTTGAAGGCAACTGTTGGAGTAGAAACTAGCGGGTCAGGCTCACCACAAATCCTCTCCTAGCTCTTCTTTACTTGGTCACTTTCAAGACATCACAGAGATAACATAGAATGGCCTAAGATCTGGTAAGTACTTTGAAACTAGCCAGCTTTTAACACATTCTAAGGGAAACATTCAGACAGTTGTGGAGATAAAACTGGGACCAGGGCTCACCATATCTTCCTCAGTTCATCTTCACTTAACATATACTGAAAATAACATTTAAGAATAACATTTAGCTAAGACAATAAGACAAGGTAATGCCAGCATTCCTATGCTTAAACTGAATTAAATCATTCCTAAATAACATAGTTTGGAAGAAAACATTAAGATAAAGATTTTCAGCCAGAGAAGGTTACTGATATACAGTAGGTCCTAACTCTATGCATGTTGTTCTTTATAAGAGAAGGTGAAACACAGTGAAAACATAAAAAAAATGACAAGTTACAATGAGAAAAACATAACCGTTAACATAGACCAGGATCCCATAAATCAACTTGTATTGATGCTCCAAACCAGTTACAGCTTCAAGTCCAATGCTTTAGTTTAGCAATCATCTACTCATCTCACCCTAAATTGTCTATCACAAGCAGAGCTCCAAGATCCAGTGGATACTATTTACAGATAGAAGTCTCAAGCTCAATTACATTACAATGTTCAGTAACTACATCAACCAACCCCTCACTCATCTTCTTCAGAAGTATATATAGAAGAATGAGGAGGTGAGATCTGATAAAAGATCTCAAAAAATAATTAATATAGACTTAAATGTCTTCTTGGCCTTTGAGGGGCTCAATGAAGAAACTTTACATAGGTGTCCTCTGTATTAAATGATTTACATAAAGATAAAAACTTGATGGGAGCTTTTGTTAACCATTTGAGGCTCTATGTGATGTCGGGGTTACTCTGCAGATATTTTTTGCATTAAGTTTCCTTGCAGAAGTAACTTTCTGGCTGCACTGAGGCGAATATCTTCATTTGAGCAATAACTTCGGCTTCTGGTTAAATACTTTGAGGAATAGGTGGCACTATGGTAGATGAGGAATCAATTTTCCTCAGATGTGGCGGTGGAGGCTTTCTGTTGATAAAACACTTAAGATTTTCTTTAAACTATGTTTTAATTGGGGATTAGGCTTTTGATAATCATTCTTAGCTGTGATCCCCACAAGTCAGTCTTCAATATTCTACCCTGGTACATTTTTGTCTTCGACACTGATACTCTTTGACTGTGCCCGATTCATGGTGTTCTTGCTAGTGTGCAGGACTGCGCAGGGTTCATAAGGCGTCAATGTTTCATGAATCATTGATAAACATGCATTTTAAACCCTGCATGTGATTTTCGGTGGTAAATCGAAGGCGGGAGGATCTTCACCCTCCACCTTTGAAACTTCTTCAGACATAGTAGAGAAATCATTAAAACCCTGCAAAATACGAAAAATCATTATAAAATCCTACATATATAGTTTTATTGCTACAGAGTATGTGTGGAGGAAGCGCGGCCGTTGGATGGCATCATCCAATGGTCGAGATTATTCGAGAGAAGTCATAGGGAAAACAGAAGAATCATTCAAATCAGAGCCGTTGATTGCACAGAGATCGACGGTCGGAAGCGGAAATGGAAAGTCAAAGCAGAAAATGTTGACTGGGCGATGAATCAGGACGATGGAATATGGGCCGTCGATCTGTAGATCAGATCGACGGCGGAGATGTTGTTATCGGTGTGCTGTAGCCTGGTTAACTGTCAGGCAAATTCGGCGAGCGATCACCGTCAGATGAGCGGGTTTAGATCGGACGGCTGTCGTGCATATCGCATTGGGTTAAACGCCAAACGATAACGCACGATGGAGGGTGGTTTTTAAATAGTGCACGGAGCCACGTGTCAAAAGGTGAGTGGAATCACTGTCGAACGGGGAAAAACAATCCTCCGCTCAAAAGCAGTGCGATGAATACTGCGCGGTTTTGGGCAACGACGCACGGCTTGGCGGGGACCACCAACTATGATAGATTTCGTACCGTCGATCTGTATATCAGATCGATGGTGGAGGGGGCTTTGAAACTCGGACCGGCGGAAACCTTTAGAAAATCAAAAAAAGCCCAAAGTTTTGAAAATAACATAAGGTTTTAATATTTTTCGGGGGCGGGACACATATAAAATATGATTAGGCGCCCGGCTGCGGGGCCTTTGGGCGCATGGATAATTATATGACTGGGGGGTTAAAAGGAAGGGGGCTAATCGCATTTGGGCAATGCGATAAGCGCTTGAAAGACTGGCGCTTGGTTCTAGCACCAGGACAAGCAGAGTGGAAGGGGTTAAAGACTTAGCCCAAAGGGGCCTAAGTCTACAATACACAAAAGATACATTTTAATGGATTTTCAAAGGAATTTGAGGGTTTCGACAAGGTTAAGAGGGAGTCTTAAAACATTATCAAATCAATTTTATGAAGTGGACAGAGGAGAACATACAAATGAGGGATTTTCATGGGAAATGGAGGGACAGAAAATAAGGTTAGTTTTGGAAGAGGAGGAAGGGGAAAATGGTGCTTGCAGCAGTACTTTGCCTTGGAAATCAGCAGGATTTCAGAGTCTTTTAAGATGTAAACAACAGTGTAGGTTTGAACAGAGGCAAGAGGCCTTCAAGAGTCTTCAAGAGCCAACAGTTTTTTAGAAATAAAAATTTTTCCTTGAAGGCTTCAAAAAGTTTTAGCCACCTTCTGCTATAAAATTTTTTATAGGTGGCTAACAGTGGCTCCACTTGGGGATGGTGCCTTCTTGAAGGCATCAAGAACTTCAGACTTGGATTCTCTGGGATGCTGACCTGTGCCGCATCCATTATATTGCTCTTCCTTTGTTGGATGATCTGGCTTTGCTCTGAAACATAATAGCAATCATGGAAAATAATGGATTTCATAAATACAACTTTCTACCTACCCAATCCTACTGATCTAACATTTTTTCTTCATTAGAGTGCACTTGGATTCTCTACCTAATCTACTGTCTATTGGGATTAGACTGTCCAACAGACTTTTATTCTCTACATTCTACAACAGAAATTGAAAAACAGTCAAGTCAAGATTAAGCTGTTTGACTTGCTGTGATCTATGGCATAAAAACAAGCTGCACATAGACATTTATTTTGCAGGGAATTAAAACAAAATAGAAGGCTTAAGATCTAAAAGTTTCTCATCATGGCCTTCTCTTTTCTTTATAGCTCTGTTTTGACTCTTGTTTGAGTTGTTTCTTCTTTCTATTTGACTGGTTCAAATTTTGAACTAATTAGAACCAGATTTGCATCTTTTTGACTCAAAAAATAAAACATATTTGAGCCATCTCTCTTTGGAAACATAGGTTCAAATTTTAAACATGTTCGAACCTTTAATTTCTATCCTAATCTACCTACTGATAAGCCAAGATTAAATAGTTTGGCAAATCGAATTCTCTATCCTATCAACAGCAAATTTAAAACTAATTAGAACCAAATTTGCATCTTTTTGACTCAGAAATAAAACATATTTGAGCCATCTCTCTTTAAAAACATAGGTTCAAATTTTAAACATGTTCGAACCTTTAATTTCTATCCTAATCTACCTACTGATAAGCCAAGATTAAATAGTATGGAAAATCGAATTCTCTATCCTATCAGCAGCAAATTTAAAACTAATTAGTCAAGTTTAAACAGTTTGACTAACTAGAAGTGTGTTCTTAAGGAGTGGCGTTTGAGCTTGCACACTTTCAGATTTTTTCCTCTTTTTTGGTATGGGGCTATACCTTTCTTGTTTTCACAATCTGCCCTCTTTTATTTCTTTCTTTGTTTTTGTATTTTTGATTTTTATAACTTTGAATGCAGTGGTGGATGAGATATTTATAATGGAAAAAGAAAATAAAAAGGCTTTAAAAAGACAACATGGATCAAGAGAAGTAATGCTTAAGCATCCTGCTATTGACAGGACCCCCAAACAAATCTGCTCCATTCAACTCTTGTAAGAAATAGACATTGTTACCAGCAGCTGAATGAATGGAGTAAGGGCCAAGCCATAAGTTGTCAAATTTTCCATGCTTTCCCTTGTCTTCCCTCCTTGAGTCCCACTTTAGAACCTTGTCCCCAATTTTGAAATTTTTGGCTTTTGTTGTTATGTCAAAAATCCTTTTAATGCTATCCTGTTTCTGCAATGCTTTGTTATAAACTTCCTCTCTGGCTTGCTGAAGATGAATGGTCTGATTCATTCTTCTGATCATGTCATTATCTTCAATTTGCAACTCTTGAATCAACTTCATCACTGGTACAACAAGGCTGTTTGGAAAAATTGCATCAGTACCATACACAAGCTGGAAAGGCGACATGCCAATAGATTTCTTCAAAGTCAATCTGTCAGCCCATAGTGCATGAACTAGCTTTGTGTGCCAAGACTTCTTGTTGTCCTCTAAAAATTTCTTGATTATGTTCACTAAAATTTTGTTTGAGGATTCTGCAAGTCCATTACCTTGAGGGTAATAGGCCATGGAATTCCCCAATGTTATCTGATATCTATGACAGAATTCAACCATTTTCTTTGATCCAAATGCTGCTGCATTATCGGTGATGATCTTGGTAGGACAACCAAATTTGGAGAGAATGTTAATCTCTATGAATCTTATAATAAACGAATCATTTTCTTGCCTACAAGGTATGGCTTCTATCCACTTTGTGAAATACTCTGTGGAAGTGATAATCCATCTATGCTGGGCAGAGATGGTGGATGGATTTCTCCTATGAAGTCAAGTCCCCATTGTTGAAAAGGGGCTTCAACAGTAATTGGATGTAGAGGTAGGGGTAGCAGTTTTCTCTTGCCTTCAAATAGTTGGCATTTATGGCAAGCAATGATCATCTTGTGCACATCATGAAAAAGAGTAGGCCAATAGAAACCAGCCCTCAAAATTTTGTTGGTTGTTTTCTTCCAGTACAAATGACCCCCGCACTCTCCTTCATGGAACTCCTGCTTAACCTTCTCTGCATCAAACTCAGGCAAACATTTAAGCAATACACCACTCACATTTTTCCAATAAAGACATTTATCTATAATGCAATAGTTTACAACTTTTAACTTTAAAAACCTTGCCTTTGTTTTTGATAAACTAGGAGGTGTATTCGGATTAAACAAAACATAAACAATATCAGCATACCAAGGAGAATTCATAAAATGGTCTTCAAAAATGGGAGTTGTGAATCCTTCTTGGTTATCCAAAGCATTAATCATATTAATATCAAGAACTTCAAAGTTGCTTTCAGCCATCAATCTAGCTAGACCTTGGCCTTTGATCAGTTTAGTGGGTTTTATCTCTAAATCATATTCAAGGATGACAGCAATCCACTTACCTCTCTTGCCATCTGGGCCCTGTGTTAGAATGTCTTTAACAACTGAGTCTGGGACAAAGGCAATGATGTGTGAGTGAAGGATATATACTCTGAAGTATTTCAATGATTTAACCAAAGCAAAAGCTTGCTTCTCCATAATGTTATATTTCAAAGGGGCATCCCTCATTGCCTTGCTAAAGAATGCAATAGGCTGCTCTTGTCCTTGTGGATTTTTCTGTAAAAGTACAACATCTATGGTATGTTCTAATGCAAATGAAAAAATATAAAAATCTTTTGAAAAATCAGGACTTATTAGAATAGGTGCTTTGGTTAGCGCTTGTTTCACCAGCTCAAAGGAATTCTTTGCTTCCAAGGTCCATTTTACCCCTTGCTCCTTCTTCAACATGTTTGTGATATTTCTAAGGAGCTCAGCCAAGTTGGGGATGAACCTTTTCAAAAAGTTAATCTTTCCAATGAAAGATTACAACTCCTCTATTTTCCGAGGATGAGAGATTTGCAATATGGCTTCAATCCTCTTTGGATCTATCTTAATACCCTGTTATGAAATAATGTGCCCGAGAAGTTTTCCTTCTTAGAGACCGAATAGTGTCTTCTTAGGGTTTAAAGATATCCCAAACTTTCTGCATTTCTCGAAAACCTTTCTTAAATGTTCTAAGTGTTCTTCATCTGTTTTTGAAAACACAGTGACATCATCAATGTAGATAATGATGAAGAAGCCCAATTCTTCCAAGAATGCTATGTCCATGGCTCTCTGAAAAGTTGCTCCAGCATTCATTAGACCAAAAGGCATTTTCACGTACATGAAAATGCCCCATGGTGTAGTAAAGGTTGTCTTTAATTGATTAGTAGGGTGAACTAAGACCTGATTGTACCCTGAATAGCCATCCAGCAAAGAAATCCTTCTACACCCTACCACCCTTTGTAAAATATGGTCCATCTTAGGTAAAGGGTAGTTGTCTTTTAATGAAGCTTTTTTTAAGTCTCTAAAGTGTATACAAAGCCTGATCTCTCCGGTTTTCTTCCTAACAGACACCAGATTAGACACCCAGTCAGAATATCTAATAGGGACAATAATACTAGCTTCATACATCTTTTTAATCTCCTTCTCAACCAAAGGCAGCTATACAAGGTTTATTCTGCGCAGTTTCTGTTTGAATGGTTTTTGGTTTTCTTTGAGAGGGTTTTTGTGCTGTATTATTTCAGTGTCGTAGGATTTAAGATCCTCGTAACTCCACGCAAAAACATCAGAAAACTCTTTAAATAGCTCTATGTATTTGAGTTTAATGTGAGCTGGTAAAGTTTTAGACAGTTTAATAATTTTTGGTTTTTCTTCATTGCCTATATTGCACTCTTCCACTTTAGTCTCTACAGGTTCCAGCTTTGGCTTTTTGGCCACATCGTTAAAATCAAACAACTCTTCTAAAGGTGCTAGACCGCTTGGCAAACTCTCATCTTTAGAGTGCAGAGTTTCTAACTCTTCTGTTTCAGACCCTGCATTCTTTCCTGTTTCGTTTTCAAGTTTGCTAGATGACAGATTTATATTAGCAAGTTCAGGAGACGGTTCTTCTTCACCAAGAAAATTTTCTTCATTGCAGTCTGTATCATAATCTGAGTCCGAACTGTTTAGTTCAAATTCATTGCTGAATTGCATGAAGTCTTCTATTTGTTTGTCATTATCAAACACCTGCCAATACTTCTCATTATCAGGCACAACTGGTCTAAATTTTATCTGAGTTGTACAGTCTTTGGTTTCATATGGCATCAAGCATGTTCTGGCTACAAAGGCTAAATTGTGGGCGGTGATATTTCTTTTTCTTGGGAAAAAAATCAGTTTAGACTCCATGAATGTTTTTAAAAGGTCCATGACATCGTTTCGGTAGGCTCTAAGTCTGGGATGATTTGCGTTATACTCCCCATTGACTTGCCTAATGACTAACTCTGAATCCCCATGTACATTGATTCTTCTGGCTCCTAAATTTTTCAATAGATGTAAGCCTAAGAGAAGGGATTCATATTCTGCTATGTTATTGGAACACTAAAAGTTTAATTTGCAGGAAATGCTTTCTGTGCGGTTGTTTTCAGCGTTATTAACCTAGAAACCTACACCAGCGTTAGCTCTAGTGCACGACCCATCAAAATACATACTCCACAGAGGACTATTTTTAATTTTATCTGTTTTGTGAATGTCCTCTCCAACTATTGTGCTTTCTGATTGTTCTTGAA
Source organism: Pinus albicaulis (assembly GCA_034641835.2). Lineage (NCBI taxonomy): Eukaryota > Viridiplantae > Streptophyta > Pinopsida > Pinales > Pinaceae > Pinus > Pinus albicaulis. Next base: position 1,451,562,202 of record CM076582.1, read on the forward strand.
TATCCGCACTTAGTTGTAAATGTTTTTATTCCCCAAGGTTTTCGTTTATTTGAGGGATACTTTCTCGAATGTCAAGATTTAAGAGAGACTTATGACTTGTAACTCAAGACCTGTGTTTGGTTTGCTAGAATTTTCAAATGCAGCAAACTGATTTGACACTTTTGCATTGTGTTCCTTTTCCTCCCTATCGGCCATTAATTCCGTTAAAGTGACTTGTTCACTGAGTATTTCATCATTAAACATAATAAAAGAATCAAGGTCTGTGTTTACAGAATACAGGGGAGAATTTTGTGGCCTGTCTTGACTTGTAACTGTGTATTTCATATGGGACTCCCTGTAGAGTCTTCTATTCTGATTGAAAACAAGGATGGTCGCATAGGTCATGTCCATTTGCATAGTCCCTTGTAACTTAACCCCCCAAGATCTTGATAATAGCATTCCATACTTTGGTGGCACATCAGCCACAACGATATCCATTACTAAGCATTTGGCTGGAATCTGGGCCAAGTTAACACAGAGGTCTTTGATTAATCCTAAACATTTTACCTTGCTTGAGTCAAAGGAGTATAGGTCTTTGTAAGGTCTGGTGATTTCTAAACCAAGGCTCTCTATCACAGCTTTAGGCATTAAATTATGAGAAGCCCCGAAATCATGCATGGCGTTGTGAAAAATATTGTCATGAATGTTTAAACTCACATAAAAGGGAGGAACAAGTCCCTCTTGATATCTACCTTCAATCTTAGGACCAAAAATCAGCTCTGGTTGGTCATCGTTAAGATTTACAGCATCCTCATTCTCTTCAATGTTTAAAGCCTTAAAAATCTGGGTCCTATATACATGTTGGCCAGCTAACTCAGTCAAGGGAACAGAGATTTTAATTTTGGAAATTTCCTGCTCCAGGCTGAAAGGAATTTGACTCTTTGAAGAACTTGTCTCAGCCTTGTTAGTTGTCACTCTATTAGCAACATCAGCTTGCTGATTTGTTTTATTTACATTTGATGAAATGGTTTTGACAGGAGTACTAATTGAAGTATTAGTACTGCTAGGGTCTGCACTCTGTTTATCAATGTCTTGAGTGCCTTTCTCCTTACCTTTATAAGAATTCATAGCTACTGTTTTCTCCTTTTGTTTGACCACTTTAGGCTTAGTTACAGTGCTGTTTTGTGAAGATTTGTTAGAGGTTTTGGTGTTGGGGGTTTGTTGACTAGTTTTGCTTCTAAGGTCATATTCTCTTTGAGACTCTATGATGACATTTTCCATGTCTTGATAATAATTTTCATCATCATCTCTTTTGTCATCATATGGTGTATAAAGACCTTGTTTTCTATCATAATGAATCTCAAAGTCATCATTATCTACCCCCAGCATGTTTATATTATCTTCCTCTATTATTTTATCTATTTCCTCAACCTCATTTACATAGTTTTGATGAAAGGGAGGAGTGATCTATTGATCATCTTCCCCAGGTCTGTTTGGAGGTTGATTCCTTCTAAAATTCTAGTTTTGGTTCTGGTTTCTGTTTTGAGGAGCACTTTGATTTTGACTGGCTTGTGCTCTCTTAATTATGCTCATCTCTTTCATCATTTCTTCCATCATTCTCTCAATTTTTGAGTTTGAAGTAGAAGGTGTATTTTCCTCTCTAAAAGAGACTCTCTTCTCGTTTTTCATTCTTGCTCTTTTCTCCATTAAGTTAACTTCCACAGAAAGAGCACCTCTTTGCATGTCTTCAAGAGTTGCAAAATATCTTTCCCTCAGCTGATAGGCCATCTCGAGGTCAAACCCTTCAGGAAACTTGTTTAAAGCTGAGCCTTGTGGAGGTTTTAGTTCTGGGGAAAGTGCATTATACACACTGTTAAATCTAGTGCAATAAGCTTGCACACTTTCCCAAGTGTTCCTATGGAGGTTCTTGTAATTAGAGAGGACTTGGAGAGGGTTCTTCTTCACTTCCCATTTGTTTAAGAAAGTCTTATGGAAGGCTTGGAGATCATTTATACTATGGGGGGTCAATCCTTTAAACCATTTTCTTACTTCTTCCCCCATACTCTGAGAAAATAGTCTAAGCTTGACAGAATCATCATCAATTTCATTTCTGTCAAAGTAGTCATTCATCTTATCCACATGTTGTGATGCAGTTATAGCATTGCTAGCATCATATAATGGGATTTTGGATTGATAGTCCTGTGGAAGATTGCCAATGGTGCAGGAAGGACTAAGGGAGAATACCATGTTGCCATGATATGTGGTGGGGGTGGATTTACAAGAGGTAGATTAACTAAAGGTAAAGAGGGCTGAAAAGGAGTGGTTTGAACAGTGGATGTAGGATGAGCAGAAGAAGATGAACCAGGAATAGATTGCTGAGTTGATCTTAGGTGAGAGACACCTAAGTTGTGAAGGAAATGTAAATTAGGAGGTGTTGTTTCTCTGCTGTCAGGATGTTCACTTGTTTCAGGAGATGAAAGTGAAGACTCAGAATCTAACTAGTCTAAATCACCAAGCGACCTAGTTCTAAAGGGATTTACCAAGTCAACTTGTGATTGTTGTAGAGCTAAAAGATTTTTAGGGACTGAATTAGCTCTCAAGGGTGATCTGAAAAAAATTGATAATGTATTCCTAGGAGACTTCCTAAGGATACTTTCTGGGTTATCAACTAAATCAGGTGGATCAGGGTCACGATAGGCTCTAGTATGAATCTTTATAGGAGCCACTATGCTGTGTTTTTCAGACCCAAATAAACAAGAAAGTTTAACCAGATATAACAATCTTTGAGAGGTTAACTAATTCTGTTTCGCAAATTCGAATCCTACAGTCCTCTAACTGAGTTTGAATGGTGTTAAAAGGATAAGGGTTGTTCCCAGTGGAGTCTTAAGGTCTGATCAGGATTGTGGAGTTGCTAGGTGGAGGATTTAGGGTGTTTTCTAAGGGGTACACTGTCCACCACAGTGCTTGTGAAATATCCCTTTTAAAGGATATCCTGAAACTCAGCAAACTCTAACAAGATATTGACTGGGAGGGCATTTACCAAATATTTCACCTCTGAAAGAGGATGAGATCCGGAGGCTACCTGGCCCTTTCTAGACTCTGTCTAAGATTATGGGGTAAAACACAACAAAAGATGAGTGAAGTGTAAGAGTAAGTGTTTCACTACCAATATGAAATATTTTTGGTTTTTCTGAGTTATTTTTCAGTTGTGTGGTTTCTAAGAATATCCTGAATCTGCTTCACAACTTAGCTACGGTTATGAGACAAAGACAGTATACTCTTATGGCTAAACCAA